>JBBBDQ010001118.1:1537500-1542500 GCA_037127315.1 Ascarosepion bandense | reverse complement strand
AAAGTAAGGACTGAAAATTAATGCAAATTATTTACAAAAATTTCTTGTCTGTTTAACCCTTTTAAAACATGATGCTGAATAAAGTTTACGTTTGCTATTAATACAATTTTTTGCCATTGTCAAATTACTCACTAATTATTGTATTGGCCTTAACCAAACTTAACTTCAAAGAACTTTATTTCAGCTATGCAAGGAAGCTAAGTGTTTCAAACTATCTCTCTTCGTCAGCTTTTGAATGTATGCAACCGTATAAACCTTTTGTGAGCAAATGACTGTTTAACTTTGTTTTAAACATTTTTGGATATTATCTTGTGTTAGATGATTTAATCTGTTGTATGAACATTTCCTCTTCATGAACATATATTGAAAATATGAACTTTAAAAATTGAGATTTATTTTCCTGAAACGAGCTACTGATACAAGTTCAAACCCACCACATTTCAAAGAATCAAATGATAAAAAAGTCTCGTTTGTAGTAATAAATGTAAATTTATTTAGAGTAAAAATGGCATCTCTTTTGTTGTTTTGAAATAATATTTATGTTTGAAGGTACTGCATAAAGTTCTTTCTTTGACTGTATATTTAAGAGTTCAATTTTGTTAAAGTCACACAAAATGGAGTTGTCAAAAAAGACAAATCTGTTGTCGCTGTATTTGCGTACAGTTGTAGTAAATGAACAAGTTCGTCTTCAGTGTGAATGAAAACGGAAATGGTGTATTTGTTTCTCTTTCTTTTTAGTTGTCGATAAGTAAATGTGGAAAAGGGAATGAATTAGTGCGGGGTCAAAGACAGAGTGTGATAAAGGCATGTTACCTAGATGAGACGTCCAATTGACGACATGTGACTCTCTGAAATGTACTTTCTTTCTTTTGTTGACTGCATGTTAAGAAGAAGGAGAATCAATGAATGCAGCGCAAAAGAGATGGTGAGAGAGAAAATGCAGGTAACCTGAAGTTGGCGTCCGGTCACCTGTGACTCTCTGAAGTGAAAAGGAAAAAATCACATGCATTTATGTGTTTGAGGAAAATGGAATCGGATCAATTTTTAGATTTTTTTCTTGCTCCTGATTGGCCAATAAAGCGGTTGTATGTATTTTGTATCTGGTGAATAAACTGAGTGGTTATGCTCTCTGTTTGCCAGATAGTGATTCGATGTAGTAGCGACCGTTAAAGCGAGTGCCCAGCTAGTTAATCTCACTCCTTTTACTATTATACTTATTTTTGTATGTTCGCTTCGGCCACAGAAATTTCTTCTGCGCCTGCTTCTCCTGTCTGTCTCTCAGATATGGTGGGCCGTCGTTTATGTAGACTACCCCATCCAAAATCTGACATTTATATATCAATCTCTCTTAATCTTAGGATGTTAGTTAATAATCACTTTGTACACTCATTGTTTATAGAATTTTCTGTCTTTTCTTTCAGTTAAGATGAGGGTTATTTGGGAAGAAAGTATCAATATAAATAAACCCTGATCAAAGATCCTTGGCATTGACAAATAGAGGTATTTGGATAATATCTAAGATATTATCTAAGGTTGGCGTCATCTTAATTTCAGCTTTTGTCTGTGCTTTTTGTAAGGAAGTTCTTAGTGAGCTTGCCGCCTTGAACGGAAGAAAATTTATAACTTTATTAACAGCTTTATACATGAATAATGTTAGTAATTAGAAATAGACGTCTACAGAAGAGATATGGCTCGGCTCGTTAACTAATAAAGTTCAAGTATTGTTGTTGCCTTGATAATGTTGCCTTGTGCCAAATAAATCTATGCTTGTCAAATCAACTCTAAGTATCTTATTTTACAGAAATAGTTAACAAGTGATTATCGCAGCTCATTAAACACCTGAGAGCAGTAGAATATACGACGTCGTTTCGCTGAAATATCTAATCAGCAATTTCTAGACAATAATTGCTTTCACTTCCCTTCATCAGCAGAAATATTCGAGAAATCTTGTTAGAAAATGTGCGTTTTGCTGCAGGATACACGCCGGCGTTCCCTAGAGGAAACCGTCATTAGATCCGATGTGCCTTAGACCGCTCGGCTACGTAGAACCTCCTGATCAAACAAAGCTCGAATAGGCCGAATTAGGAGGAACAAGATTTCTCGAATATTCACTAGTAGATGTAAATAAATATAATAAGAAAAAACATATCATCTTTTCAAGTATGAGTATCCATTAAAATAGCGGTCAAACAAATAAATTAAAAATGTCGGATTTAACCCATTTTCTAATGTATATATATAGAGAGAGAGTTCATCTACATTCAATCAAAACAACTCACACTTAATAAAATCACATTTAAATCTAGTCATAACACATTACATTGCATTTAAATATATGATCCTGTTATCATTTCGAGCGGTGTGACGTCATAGAACCGCATTACAAACTTACGAACTGCAACTGCTGTTTGGTAACTGTTATTGTTGCTTAGCAAAGTTTTATGTTAACACAAGTTAAAAAAATCATCTTTGATGGTGGATGTTTTGTGTTAACGTTCTTGTAACCTCTCTGAAGATGGCTTATGTGAGCTGAAAGTTTAAAACCAACATAATAAAAAAAATATCCAAATGCTGGATAATTTTTGCCTTTATTTTCAACTGAAATTAAAGCCAAAATACGATGTTTAGAACGGCCCATGATTAAGCATAACAGACATGCATTGTCTCTTGTATTTAACAGTATATGTTTAGATAATATATATATATAAATTTAAAACGAAAATGGCATGTAGGTAAAATCAGATCTTATCAATATTAATCTCATTAATATTAAAGATGAACCAGGTAGAGGCTTGATATGAATAGTATTATCTATTTACAGAGCCAAATATCTATATTTTTAAATAAAACGCTTCTTCAGCAACAAATGTCTTTATTATGCAAATACAGGACAAAATTCATAAACTTGAAGTTCACTCAAAAAGAAATTCATACAACGGAAGTTTACATAAAAGAAGGAAAATTAAAAGAAATAAGAAAGAACAATGGGAGTGGGGGGGTTAAAAGAGGCAGTAGATTATGTTAGAAGGTTGTCGTCTAGACATTCATACGGAGGGTAAGGAAGAAGAGGGAAAAAGATAAAGACTACGAAAAGGATTCAAAATTGATTATTAAAAAGACATTTAGATTACAATCATGTTAAGAAATCAAAGATTAAGCGTGTTACAGAAATGGAAGTGGGGAAAAAAGGGAAAAAGGAAAGGAGGAGAAAAAAGAAAAAAAAACGAGGTAAACAAGGGAAGAGTTAAAGGAGAGAAGAAATGCACGCAATTCAGCCGTAGTAAGAAATGCCAGCTAAGGAGCATGGAAAGAAAGGTATAGATACATAACATGGAAAAAGAAAAAGAAAAAAGGTATAGATACATAACATGGAAAAAGAAGAAGAAAAAGGTATAGATACATAACATGGAAAAAGAAAAAGAAAAAAGGTATAGATACATAAGATGGAAAAAGAAAAAGAAAAAAGGTATAGATACATAACATGGAAAAAGAAAAAGAAAAAAAGGTGTAGATACATAACATGGAAAAAGAAAAAGAAAAAAAAGGTATAGATACATAACATGGAAAAAAAAAAGCAAAAAAAGGTATAGATACATAACATGGAAAAAGAAAAAGAAAAAAAGGTATAGATACATAACATGGAAAAAGAAAAAGAAAAAAGGTATAGATACATAACATGGAAAAAGAAAAAGAAAAAAAGGTATAGATACATAACATGGAAAAAGAAAAAGAAAAAAGGTATAGATACATAACCTGGAAAAAGAAAAAGAAAAAAGGTATAGATACATAACATGGAAAAAGAAAAAGAAAAAAGGTATAGATACATAACATGGAAAAAGAAAAAGAAAAAAAAAGGTATAGATACATAACATGGAAAAAGAAAAAGAAAAAAAAAGGTATAGATACATAACATGGAAAAAGAAAAAGAAAAAAAAAGGTATAGATACATAACATGGAAAAAGAAAAAAAAAGGTATAGATACATAACCTGGAAAAAGAAAAAGAAAAAAAGGTATAGATACATAACAGGGAAAAAGAAAAAGAAAAAAAAGGTATAGATACATAACATGGAAAAAGAAAAGGAAAAAAGGTATAGATACATAACATGGAAAAAGGAAAAGAAAAAGAGGTATAGACACATAACATGGAAAAAGAAAAAGAAAAAAAGGTATAGATACATAACCTGGAAAAAGAAAAAGAAAAAAAGGTATAGATACATAACATGGAAAAAGAAAAAGAAAAAAATGATATAGATACATAACATGGAAAAAGAAAAAGAAAAAAAAGGTATAGATACATAACATGGAAAAAGTAAAAGAAAAAAGGTATAGATACATAACATGGAAAAAGAAAAAGAAAAAAAGGTATAGATACATAACATGGAAAAAGAAAAAGAAAAAAAGGTATAGATACATAACATGGAAAAAGAAAAAGAAAAAAGGTATAGATACATAACATGGAAAAAGAAAAAAGAAAAAAGGTATAGATACATAACATGGAAAAAGAAAAAGAAAAAAAGGAATAGATACATAACATGGAAAAAGAAAAAGAAAAAAAGGGTATAGATACACAACATGGAAAAAGAAAAAGAAAAAAAGGTATAGATACATAACATGGAAAAAGAAAAAGAAAAAAGGTATAGATACATAACATGGAAAAAGAAAAAGAAAAAAAAGGTATAGATACATAACATGAAAAAAAAAAAAGAAAAAAAACGTATAGATACATAACATGGAAAAAGAAAAAGAAAAAAGGTATAGATACATAACATGGAAAAAGAAAAAGAAAAAAGGTATAGATACATAACATGGAAAAAGAAAAAGAAAAAAGGTATAGATACATAACATGGAAAAAGAAAAAGAAAAAAAAGGTATAGATACATAACATGGAAAAAGAAAAAGAAAAAAAGGTATAGATACATAACATGGAAAAAGAAAAAGAAAAAAAGGTATAGATACATAACATGGAAAAAGAAAAAGAAAAAAAGGTATAGATACATAA
>JBBBDQ010001118.1:1437500-1532500 GCA_037127315.1 Ascarosepion bandense | reverse complement strand
AACGGGTTATTGATCGTAAGATCAAACGTTTTAAAGAACCAAAAGTTGAAGGGCCAAGTCGCTGTCCTTTGTACCTTAAATTACCCTGGCTTGGAAGAAAATGTCTAACTGTTACTGACAAAGTTTCGGCGTGTGTTTCGTCCGGTTATTTTTCAGTGCAGTTGCGTGTTGTTTCCAAGACAAGACCTGTGTTTCCATCTTTCGTTAAGGATCGATTGTCCTGTTTTCGGAAAAGCTCTGTTGTTTATAAATTTCAATGCTGTTGCGATGCGGCATATATAGGACGAACCAATCTGAAGTTGGAGACGCGGGTTGCGCAACAAGTCCCCGCGAATATATGTTCAGGCAGCCCTCTTAGAACTATAAGAACAACCCAAGCAGTTCTGGATTCAGCAATTGGCCAACACCTGCTGGACAATCAAGCATGTGCCTCCTCGTATGAGGACAATTGGTTTTCTGTTCTGTACAGTGCTCAATCGGCATATCATCTTCGTGTCTTGGAGGCTATTTGCCTAAAAATCCAGCAGCCGAGCCCGTGCAGGCAGAAAGAGCAGTTCCTTCGCTTCTTGCAATTACTGGCGAGTTTGTGAGTGTAACATTTTTCTCTTTTATTTCACTCTTGTGAAATTATATATACACACCCCACCTTACATTTTAATTTTTTTTCCATTAAAGTTTACTTTTAAACGAATTCCATCTTCTCCCAGTATTGTGAGTAATCCCTTTTGGTCTTGTTCTTGTCTATGACCCTTTATAATTTAAGCCAACGAAGCCCTTGATAAGTGTTGGGCGAAAGGTTCCTCGGATTTTGGGATAATTATAACGGCTATTCTTTTTAAAATATATATATATATATATATATATATATATATATATATATATATATATATATATATATATATATATAAAGCTACATCAATGACGACATCGACTCTCTTATCTTTACAAAAGGGAAATCTAGGAAGACATTTGGTAACATTTGACATTAGAAGCTTATATACCAACATTACCCATGAATTAGGTAAATACAAAATCTTATTCTGGATTGAAAAATACCCAGAAATACTCCCAGATTCACCAAGGAATTCATCATTAATAGTATTGAGTTATTTTTTAACAACACTTCTTACAAATTTGACAGCAAAAACTATATCCAAACCCTATGTAAAAATTTATTAAGCAACAAGATTAGCAACTAGGTCAGCGACAGAAGCGTTATTAAATAACGAGAAGGTGTCATCAACATAACGTCGATATATTAAAGGCTCATCAACCTTCTTAAAAAACACACGCTCATGAAATCCCACAAAAATATTTGCAAGAAAGGACCCAAAGGACTACTCATCGCGACGCCATCTGTCTGTGCATACATTGTCTCGTCAAAACTAATATCGTTTAAAATGAAAAAGTTTTTCTAAAAGGCATAGATTACATTTAACTTTTTATTCTTAATTTTTATTTTCATTTTATTTTATTTTATTTTATTTAAAATTTTAAAATCTTGATGATTTATCGACATGTAAATATTTTAATATTTACATTTTTACGACTTACCCCCCCTTTATTTCTTTTCCCTGCTTTTTTTAATCTTTTATTTTTAATTTTAATTTTATGTTTTAAATTTAAATTTAAAATTAAAATCTTTAGAATATTTAAATTTTTAATCTTGTTATTAAAAAAGCAGTAACTTGATAAGATTTAATTCCAATTAACATCGAGTGAATTTAACTTCCAATCTGTTAAACTGTCAGTTTGAAATATGCACCCGAGGATTGCATAACGCATAAAACTCCGAGTCGTGCCATAAACGTAGGATAATATGTATATTTATTATTGTATATAAAATGCAGCTCTGTTCATACATTGAGCACTGTTTTATTAACACTTGAATAATAATACTATACATATGTGCACCATCATATTTATATTTATTTATTTACGTCAATATATATATATATATGGGATTAAGTGAAGTAAAATATTAAACAATACAAAGTTAATTGTTAAAAAAGGAAAATGAAATAATGAGAAAATGTAGAGATTTGAACAAATGTCTTCTTTTCTTCGCAAACAACAACAAAGACAAGAAAACACTAAACTAAGCGCAAAATTAAAACAATCATATATGAATATATAAAACTTTATTACGACAAAAAATTTAAAAAACGCAGAAGATAATATAACAACTAGCAAACGGAAAACAGTATTTAACAATGCCCACAAATGAAAGTAAACACGACCGCAAGCACTTAACTACGACCTAAAAATCCATTAAATAGTTACACATACTAACACTGTAAAAAAAAGGTTTGAAAAAAGGTGACGAATTTAAAAAACAAAGAAAAATAATCATTCCTATCACCAGTGATCAACCACATCTGACGAAGTACAATTAACAGCACTGAAACACGATAACTTTTGTGTAGCGATGTAAATGCTTTTATTATAACTACGGAATAAAGATTTTACAATAATAATATTGCTCTACTTTGTATTGAGCACTTTTAAAAAGTAAATGCTACGATCTTTACACCATTTGTTCTTACTTTTAATGACATATATATATATATATATATATATATATATATATATATATATATATATACATATATAATAACAACAATATTAATAACAATAATAATAATGTTAATACAAATAATTGTTATAATATATTTCAGTTCGTCTCGAAAAACCCACCGAGAACAAACTGGGAAGGGAAAAAAGGGGAAGTAAAAAAAGAAACAAACTAACTACTTGAACATACGTCAAAATACACGTAGAAAAGAAAGAACCCCCGAGAAGAGAACATAAAGAACATACGTCAAAATACACGTAGAAAAGAAAGAACCCCCGAGACGAGAACCCTAACACTAAAGCGCTCAATACAATAGTAGAGCAACAAAGAATAATTATTAGTTATTTATTATTAGTTATTAATTATATATATATTTCTTCCTTATTCACTTATATATATATATATATATATATATATATATATATATATATATATATATATATATATATAAGTGAATAAGGAACAAAGAAAAATATTAACAACGTTCAAAACATTATTTTAAAAGAGTGCTCAATATAGAAATAAAGCTATGAATATTTATTATAAATTATAGTTTTGAACATGTACAAATTACAGTTTACTACAAAGTGTACATTTTGTTTCTACATTGAAAGGACAATGTCTCATCAGGTAGTGAACGCTATTTTTTGAAGGGAGATGAAAAATTATTTTCCTTATTTTGTTAAATTTAAAGAGGTAAGTGGGAAATGCCATGTCAGAATTGGGGTTTGTAAAATAGACATTGAACAAAAAGAGAAAAATCGGAGAGAAAGAGAGAGGTGGTTAATGGACATGGTGAAAAAGTTTAGAGACAGTTTGTATATATATATATATATGCAGTTTTCATGAAGAATTATGATGTGAAAATGTTTGGTGCGACAAAAAGAATCAATTCAATGCGTATCTATTTTAAACATGTAGAAATACCAGACAAAATTGTAACTTAGTAATATTTCATTTTATTGCCTGTTTTTGATTCGTCTAAGGTGATCGATTCGCTATAGAAAAAATATCCGCATTCACCTTTATCGACGATGACCGCACTGTTAACGTTTGAAGAAAAATGGCTAATTCGCAGCGTGCGGCTAGGCGGGGCTCAACCTCTTTCTCACCTTCCCTTCTTTACCCCACCTCTGTTTCTGTATCCCTCTCCCACCTTCCCTTTCCGTTCTATCTCTTACTTAAATATTTCGACAGAAAATAATTTCGATTTCTTAATGTGTAAGAATGTTTTTGTCTACTGTAACTTTTCCGTTTTAATTATTCTGATCAAACAAATCTTTTCAATCCGAAACTTTTGTAAAAAAAAACAAAAAAAAAAAAAAAAAGCAAAACCTCATGTTGTACTGAAATATCCTGTCCTGCCCCAGAATGGGTATGACCCGGGTGATAAAAGACTGAGACTAGAATGAACTACAGTGTGTTCGTGATTATACGAAAGTGTTCCTGATTATACAAGAGTCTTCGTCATTATACGAGAGCCATTGTGATTATACGAGTGTCATCGACCTTAGTCGAGAGCCACCGTCATTAGACGAGAGTTATACGTCAGTAGACGGAAGCATTCTTCACAAGACGGACGCATACGTCCTATACAGAGACATTGCCTTCTTGATTGTTATTCTTGTTAACGGTTTGTTGGTGTACGTGTATTTGATTTATTGGACTGAGGTATAATAAATCTCTATTCGTATATCCTCAGTGTTAAGAATTATTTCTTGCACTATTCTTTCTCTGTTTATCCCCTCCCGGGATATAACACCTCATTAGTTTTGTGTAAATTTTCTTTTGATTTTTGCGGATTTATTATAACAATTGGATTTACATTGACCATTTAATTAGGTCGATATTTCCATGTTAGTTTCAACCATCATCAGTTAATCACCATAGCTGATTATGCTGTTTTCGATCCATAACTAACTAGACAGAAGGTTTTCCCGCAGTAGGTTGCGATTTCTTTCTACGGTAGACACGTTGCCAACCCGATCTGTCCTGCTATTCTATCCACAACCTGAGGGTGAATAGATTAATTTATACCTTTCCCAAGGGTATTTGTGTGTAAGTGATTGCAACGAATTCAAATGGAATTCGAAACCGACTTTACTGTTTCTTATTCCGACCCAATATTGCGCCACAACGCCTAACCATCAGGTACAAAGCAAAAGTTATTTTACTATTTTTTATAGTCTATCCATTTCAAATGAAAGATTCAAACTATCAAAACATTTTTTCTGTTTTGTTTTTTTTTACAACTGACATGTATAAATGACTTAAAGGAGTAAATATGAATGCAGATAAACATTTTATTAATCACTGATCAAAGAAGACTCATGACTAAAGTGATTATTGTTATTTGGGTTCTTGTTGTACCGTGAAATGAACTCGTTTGTTCCCAGATTCATGAAAAAATCGACTTGATTATTTCCGGTGGTTGATAAACAGCGGCATTGATGGGCTTACAGTTGAAATCTCACTACTGTCTGAATTTTAAATATGGCTTCTAACAAATATCATGATGCGTGTTATTCTCTTAAAGCAGTCACAGAATTACGGAATTATAATAGTTTCGTTTATGGTATCTCGAGGGTAGTGGAAAGGACCATCTTTACATTAAACGGTAGGTAGTGTCTTATCGGTTACCACGAACATGGAAGAGTGTATAGGGACTTCGGTAATGCTTGGTAAATTATCCTTGTGCCAAACAAGTCATAAGTCCCCACAATTTAAATATTAGAAGGTTGAAGGTTGGATGTTAATGGAAACATTATATTTGTTTCAAGCAGTATTAAAATCGATTACATCCGGAATGGAAATGCATTTTCTGGTATGAATCAACCTCACGATATAGACGAAATAGCAGAGAGTGTGTTTGCCCACAAATTTAAATGTAACTAAAATGAAGTAGATAAGGCAGGATTTAGATGACATGTTTAACGCAATAATTTTGTTATTTAAAATATTCTTGGAGTAGATGGAAATGCGTTTAAAACCCAATTCTAAATAACACGCATTCATACGGCTGCCCATAAACTAGTACCTTCTTAAGTAAAACCCGGACTTGAAGCAACCACCAAAAATTGATTAAAATATTTTAAAAATAAAACGACTTCAAACTTCAAGATGACTCGTTTAAATATTTTTATAAAAACGGAAAAAATACTAATCATTTAGAAGTTAACATTTGTTAAAAAAAACAATGATGATTTTCAAGGTCACCTACACTTAAAGGATTGACGAAACAAAATTCTCCAATTTCCATCTTCCTCCATTTAGTTTTGGGCCAAGTTAAGCTAAAATTACTGAATACCAGAAAAAATGCCATTAACGTACATCGGGAATAGCTTTTAATAGAGATTATCATATGAAATATATGATGTAATATTAGATGATAACAAATGAATTCCGTGAAAGATGGTATTTTTTTCAGTCAGGATCGAACTATAAAGTGTTATAGTGAATCTGAAAATAGTTTCTGTCAACAATTGGAGTAGATAGACAAAACTATCGCCCGGTTCACACTCCACCCACATCTATTGAACAGGTGAAGAGGCTCATCCCTTGTTCCCTGTTTAGGATGTGGTTTCTGGCTTTTTCTTTTCCAATCTTTTCACTCTTTTCTTTTTTTTTCAATTGGAGTAGATAGACTAAACTATCGCCCGCTTCACACTCCACCCACATCTATTGAACAGGTGAAGAGGCTCATCCCTTGTTTCCTGTTTAGGATGCGGTTTCCGGTTTTCTCTTTTCTAGTCTTCTCACTCTTATGTAGCCCCCTGCACATCAGTGGTGTTACCGCCTTGCTTGGGGTGATATGATTAAAAAAAATAAGCCAGTGGAGAGAAAATTAACGCTACAAGATGGCAGTGAACCTTTAAGAAAAGCAAAAAGAAAACAGATAAAAGGGTTTGTACGTTGATAGATCAGAGAGTGAAACTGTCAAAAAGTTAAGAACACGAGCGAGCTTTTATCCGACCGAAATGGAATCCACCTTAATTTCTATGTTCATTAATTGCGAGAAAACGGACTGTTTGGAAGACTGTAAAGTCAAATTTAATTATAAATTTGAGTTCACAAAACAAACGTGCCTCCTGATTGCTGCAAGAACAGATTTAGATACTAGAAGAAGCCCAAACGATTCTTTTAAAGTGAGAAGGATTCAGAGGAAGAGGTCAATCGCGTCATAGGCATTTTAGGTCCACATTCACAACCAAGTGATTTTAATTAGGAACGAGACTCGGTGTTGAGTAGCCGCTATACAAGGAAACGCTTGTCAAAGGTCACTGTAGACACAAACCAATCTTATCGAGAACTGGCTATTTCTCGACACTTTTAGTGACAAAAACCTTTAGAAATTTATCATTTTAGGATCTACTCTGCTTCGATTACTAGTGGTCACATTTTCACACCTAACACTTTGATTTGTTGGTATTTGCAAATGAAAGAGGTATTCAAACAAATCGTGGGTTTTATTCAACTTGTTTTATTGTTTTTTTTAGATAATTTCAAAGAAAAGAACAAATTTTCACCGTCAAAGAATGTTTCTTTCAATAAATATGAGTACAAAATGAGAGATAATTTATATATCTTTAAAAGTTTACGACATGACCAAAGAGCCTTATATCTTTTGTATGCCGTGTTCCATCATGACGTAGGCGATCAGAGTTCTCTAAAATTTCCTGTCGTTATGACATTCTGTAGGTTATTCGCTTCTTTTATATGTCAAACTTCAGTTTCAGGTCCTTTCATCTAAGAAGACATTTGTGCTTGATTTTTCAATTCCGTTGTGTCAAATGTCTTGAAGACTCAAAGAAAAGATAAAAACACAAGATGAAAATATTAATAAAATATAAAAAATAAAATGAAAAGGAACCTTGAAATGACTCTTTTTAAAATGAAGAGATTATTAAGTTGATTTTCAAGGTTGTCCTCATTTGAAAGATTGGCGCAACAAAATCTTCTTACTTGAATTTTATCCCATTTAATCTTGTGTTGACTAAGCTAAAATCTACTAATATCAGCAGAGATGCCATGAAGCTACAGATTGATTACTCTGACGTGGTGTAATGGTTAACAAACTTTTCTCATTTACAACTGAATTCTGAATTCGATCGTCATTATGTGTTCCTACCGTACCACAAGTAAAGCTCGACTTACTAAATTACTGTTCACAAGTCTTATGCGAGTGTGAATTATTCTTTCTAATTTTTTTATCAATAAACATATCAGACATTTTATATTCAACATGCTGGAAATATATATATATATATATATATATATATATATATATATATATATATATATATATATCGTAAAAATAAGACAGACACGTTATTCCATGGTTAAGTGATAGGGTGTTCCAATAACTTGAACCGATTTTAAATATTTTTAAATTTAGAATCTGTGCAAGTTATTGGAACACTATATATATATATATATAGAGAGAGAGAGATAGAGAGATAGAGAGAGAGAGTGAGAGATAGATTATTTAAAAAAAGGCAGAATAATTACTTATCTGTAATTCCTCATACCAATCTCCCAGAATTTGACATTTCGTGATAACCCCCTACACACACATATTGTAACACACACACACACACACACACACACACACACACACACACACACACATACACACATATATATACATATATCCCAGTGGCCCAGGGGTAGAGTCGCCGACTAACGCTAAATCGGTCGGGTTTCGAGCCTGGGTTATGTAGCAATCGGAGTCTAACCGTACTGATGAGCTGTGATACAGCGAAACAGATCCGTCTGCGGATGACAATATATATATATATATGTTACTCTTCAGTAGCAAATTGAGTTTTCCCAGTAACTGGCGTGTGTATAATCTCTAAAATTTCCTTCAATGGTTTAGGGAGTAGGCTCTCCAACTGCTACCTAATCGGTCGAGTTTCGATCCAGAATGGAAGCAAGTGGAGGTCTAGTCATACTGATGAGCTGTGATAGAGCGAAACAGGCTTATATATATATATATATATGTATTCGTGTGTGTGTGTGATTTACATGTAAATTAACAAATATACATATAGGAATACACACTATATATAGGAATATTGTTCTTGTATTAATAAAACAATGCTCGATGTAGTAAAGTCACAGCTCTCATATGTATATTTATTAATTTACGCCACTATATATATATATATATATATATGCGTGTGTGTGTGCGTGTGTGTGATAGCCAAATCAGGAGGTGCCCATAAGCAGACACTGCCATACAGATGAATGGGCAGTTTTTATTCAATGTTGATAGATAATTTTATGGAACTACATGAAACACGTCTGCATATAATGCCAACTTCCATTGATATTTCTAAAGCAATTCTCTTTCGTTATTTCATGGCTCATGTCAGCTCCCCTCATCCCATCCCGTTTCGAAGTCTTTGGGGACAAAAGAAGCTGCTTAAAAAAAAAATGGTGGTCTCGTTCACTAAATTCGTGGCACCGGGGCTGCAAAGTGGTTGTAAATGTTCTCAGATGAAGGCGTAATTGTCTTGTGACAGCATCTGATACTTTGCACGCGCCAAGCCCAGACAAGGCGTGGCTTTTCCTGCATGACCACTGGCGATCTTTTTTGTATCAATGGCCATGTACGGAATAATCAGACACGTATACGTGTGTGTCTCTGTGTGTGCGTGTGCGGGCGTGGAGATAAGTTTTCGAATGGAAAACAGAAATGTTTCTCTTATTTTCATCAACGTTCAAATAAAAATGCTTAGGTTTGTCGAACACAATTCCCGAAATGGTTTCAATTTTCTTCTCCTGGAACTAAATGTTCAAACTTCTAGCTTAATCCTCGGATACCAAAATATCCTTCTGACAGGAAACAGTCAACTATTTGAGCCATCATTTTAATTACTTTTTCTCGATTGAAACCTACTCAGTTGCTTACGTGATACTAAACTATTACAGGAGTAAATACAACATTCAATAAGTAAAAGAAATAAACATAGATGTGCATAATCATAATAGTTTAAGGATGCTGTGAATAAACACCGAAATATTAACAAAAATTAATTTAATCTAATTGTTTTTCTATGCATATATGCAGAAATTATAACGCAAATTCAAAAAGAATTTGAACATTGAAAGACAGCAAAATCCTTTCATATTTCCATATTGATTTTTTTTTCAGCTTTGCGAACCCGGTATACAACCAAAAGAAATATTTCGGTGACATTTTATCAACCATCCAAGATGAGAACAAATAATTAATCAAAATAGGCACAATTATGAATTTAATATGATAAGTGAAAAAGTTATTTGATATCGAAATGAATTACGTCATCGAAGGAATAACGACAAAAACAAGATATCTGTCCACCAATGGAACGGAATTGAAATGTAACACGAGATTTGATCTTCAAAATGCACTCTTGTGTGATCTCCTACTCCAACTTTGAGAAATTACTACCGATTTTGCCACCCGTATATCCAAAGTTGATAGGTAGGTCACCTTTAAGTTTAAAATTATGATGATTACTGCCTTCTTCAAAAAGAAATTTGAAACTCGAATCTCAAAAATATATGTACACTTGGAAAATACTCTTTTTTAAGCGTCACCAACTTGTTTCCTTAACTAGTGGATGTCCTTTAACATTTCTCATAGTTGCTGTGATTTTGTACTTTACTCTCCCCCCCCCCCATATAGACAGGGAATCAATTTCAATATTGATTTTGCCTTCTTAGTGAAAATCAAAATTAGGTGTTTCATGTGATAAGGTAACGGGCCCACTATTGACCAAAGAGCATTGAATTCTATTAAGCCTGCACGTTGATGGTCATCACTCACGACGGATGAAGAATAAAAGCACCTGAATAAATGCCTGACAACAGTGGAAAGTCACCTGGTTTTTCGTAATCAGTATGAATGAGATATGCAAAGGATGCAATGAGACATTTCCAATATACTTCAAATGAAAACTGTCTCTATCTCTTGAGGACAGGATTTCAACTTGAAAACAATAATATCGATTTTGGGATCACTTTGATGACAAAATCACACACACACACACACACACACACACACACACACACACACATACGAGGGTCATTCAATAAATAAGGTGAATTTTTCCGTATAAGGACTTCTAATACAGATAGAAGCTTATCTTTTTTATTTTTCAATGTAGTCTCCCAGCAGTGTCACACACTTTTCACATCTGTGCCCAAGTTTCCGTATTCCCTCAGCGTAAAAATCTTTGGACTGATGTCTCAGCCAGTCGCTGACAGCACTTTTGACTTCATCGTCACTTTCAAACTTCGTGCCTCTCGTGAACGCTTTCAAAGGACCAAACAGGTGAAAATCTCAAGAGACAAGGTCTGGGCTGTAAGGGGGGTGAGGGAGCAGTTCCCAGCCCAGCTCGTTGATGGTCTGCACCGTTTGGGCTGCTGTGTGAGGCCTTTCGTTGTCTTGATGCAAGACGACTCCATGTCACTGATGACCCCTGCGTTTGTTCAATAGATAGGCTCAAAGTCCTTGCAATGTCATTCACTGTCACCCTTCTGTCAGACTGAATGAAGTCATTGACTGATTTGATCACCTCAGGAGACCTCACTTTTGTACGCCTCACTGCTCCGTCCTTCTTTAAACAATTAGCCCACTTGTAGACATTTTTTTACTGAAACATGTGGCACCATACACAGTTGACATTCTTCTATGAATTTCAACTGGTTTGCACTCTTCAGCAACCAAAAACTTGATTACTGACCTCTGTTCAATCCTGGAGCATTCTTCTTGGTCAGCCATTTTTGTTAATCTCTAAAACTCTCAAAGTTTTTTTTCAATCTGCAACAAATTTAAATCCCTTCGAAAAAGAAGTAAAGGAAAAAATTTTTAAAAAAGTAAGCTTCTATCTGTATTAGAAGTCCGTAGACCGAAAAATTCACCTTATTTATTGAATGACCCTCGTAGAAGACCTTATACCGAGAAATTCACCTTATTTATTGAATGACCCTCATAGAAGTCCTTATACCAAAATATTCACCTTATTTATTGAATGACCCTCGTATATATATATATATATATATATATATATATATATATATATATATTCCTAGGTTTGACATATAAAGTGCAAATGGGGGTTTGGCTCTAAATTAACTATTTGAAGTCTTGATCAATGTAGAGCTACCTCTTAAATAGCATTACAACCAAAGGAAAGAGACCTATTAATCATATAGAAAAACCAACAAAAAACTTTAAGTGCATACATCTTCCAACCACCCACCAACCATCACACTGGTCTACAACATGAAAGCTTCCAAAACAAAATAGCCAGTCATAGTTAATTTGTGGGCATTTGAAACAAAATTATCTCCAAAATTGTTGATTGGCTCTAAATTTCAAGACACGATACTAGTGCTAGATGGATATTTCATCAAAATTCTTGTTTTTTGCCAGATTAATTCTTCTTCTCCTAATAACCTTTTTGTATACAATTATCCTCCTAATAAACTAATTATTTTTCTTTCTGCTCAGATTTTCACTCATTTAACTAATTTGTGAAAAAACGCTCGCTGAATATCTAAAAGAAAGCCGATAACTTCTGCCATGCGTAGGGCGAAGTGATACTGAATCTCAAAAGTGAAATAAAAAACTTGTTGAAAGAAAAGCTTACAAACTATATTTTGGAGAAAAAAACTGAAGAACTCCATATGCTGTAACACCAGTGCAACAAATCTCAGTCAATAGCTAACCCGGTATAAAGCAATCTATACATTTTTCAGTGCCCACAAATTGGAGAGACTCAACCATTCTTGCCACTGATTGCTACTTGATCGCTATCATGATGTGTTTGATCGTTGTTCTGTTAGACTATATAGAACATCAAAGCAGGCATTCATTAATATTGATGCTGTCATTATTATTATTTTTATTATTATTATTATTATTATTATTATTAAATCCTTTTTCATCATAATTCGATTTCTGCTATGTTCGCACTACCTACCAAGTCTGCAGGAAGACCTAAGGCAGGTCGTGGTGTGTCGTTATGACTCCATTTCATGTTTTTTCATATCTCCCTAACATCGCTATCGTTACACTATATCTGTTTTCCTTAGTGTGTAGACTGTACTTAACAAGACTCAAGCTTGGGTTTCTAGGGATTCTTTCAATGTGTTTTTTGTTTCCATTTTTTATCATTCCAAGTGCACCTACTATCACTGGTAAGATACTTCTTTACAATTTCCACATTTTTTCTATTTCAATGTCCAGGTCTTTATATTTTGACAGTTTTTCGAATTACTTGGTTGCTATGTTACAATCCGCTGGACAAGCCATATCAATTAACAAGCAAGTTTTTTCTTTTTGGTTTTTAACTATAATGTCCGCCCTATTTGCTTCAATTTTTCTGTCTGTGTAGATGGTGTAATCTCATAGAATGGTGGCATCTTCTGTTTCTGTAACCGGTGCTGGGTGATTTTCATACCAGTGTTTGTTTACATATTTTCTATAGGGTTGACACGCTGTCCAGTGTAAATATTGCCCCAGTCTTTTTATATTCATTTGGGGCAAGTACAAAACATCCTGAGATCAGATGGTCTATTGTTTCTTGGTATTTATCACAGAACCTGCATTTTGGATCCATATTATTATGTATAATATTTGCCTGAAAGTTCCTAGTGAAAAGACTTTGGTCTTGCGCTGCAAGAATAAAGCCTTCAATCTCAGATTTTAATCTAGATGCACGTAGCCATTGATGAGTATTAACTTTATCAACATTAAGTTTATTAGCACGTTCTGGATATTGGCCATGCAGAGGTTTGTCTTGCCAGCGTTGTTTCATCTGTTCAAGAGCTTTATTCTTGGTTTCATTTTCATTGTTATTATTATTATGTTGTAATTTTTTATCATATTTCGAATTCTGCTACGGTTGCACTACCTACCAAGTCTGCAGGAAGACCTAAGGCAGGTCGTGGTGTGTTGTTACAGCTACATTTCATGTTTTTCTATCTCTCCTAACGTGACTAGCGTTACATAGACTTTAATCCAGATGAACGCAATCATCGATGAATATTAACTTTATCAAAATTAGATTTATTAGCACGTTCTGGATATTGACCATGCAGAGGTTTGTCTTGCCAGCGTTGTTTCATCTCTTCAAGAGCTTTATCTTTAACTTTCATTTTCATATTTTTACTGCAATAGTTGGTTCTTGGCTTCTGTTTTGCTTTTCTACAGAATCTACTAAATGTAAATCTTGTCTGTATTTACTGCCTTCTTTTATTATCAAATAACTTTTATTTCTGTTTTCATGTTGTTTGAGTAATTGTATCATCCAGTTCTTTTGTTGTTTCTATGTATGTTAGTAAGCTAATAGTTGTTGTCTTGTATGACAATTCTAACTGAATAAGACCTCTTCCACCTTCTTTATGGGGTATGTATAGACGGTCTACATCAGCCTTTGGATGATGCATCTTATGCTTAGAAAGAAGCTTTATTGTTTTAGAATCCATTCCTCTGATGTCGTTTAGAGTTCATTTCAAGATGTTGAAATTATATTAGACCACTGGGATGGACATAATTCTTTTTCTTCTTCTTCTTCTTCTTCTTCTTCTTCTTCTTCTTCTTATTATTATTATTATTATTATTATTATTATTCAGAAAAAGTAAAATATTTAAATGATATTTTTTTGTATTTAAAAAAAGGATAAGATGTCATTATCTACAGTGCATTTTGCTAAACTAACTATAAGGAATTATCATAAAAAAGCATTATATTTTTTCCGACAATAAAAACATTACCTGTTTTAGTTTCTGCTTTACAAATTCTTGGCATTCTTTTCAAAAATGTTTAAAAAAAAAACTAGATTGTGATACCTTCCAAGAATTTGTCTTGCATTGAAAAAGCGCACTCGCACTCTTTTAGTATTCTTTGTACTCAATTCATTCCATAATAATTCAGTGGGAGAGAGGTCAAAAGATTGAGGCGATCACTTCATTATTTTCGAAATGTTCCTTTAGTGTTAAATGTGACATAATTTATGTTTTGAACCGTTGTCTTTACGAAAGATGAATTTTTTTTCCAAATTATGCTTGAACCAGATTTTATCGCATGTCTTTGCAAAATCGAATCCTGTTATTCTTTTTCCGTTGATTCCCTGAACCTGAATCAAATATTCAATGCTTAATATCAAACACCGACGAAGACTACAAGAATAATCAAACATTTTGTCATTTCCTAAAAACACTATTTTCCTTCTGCATATCAACTAAGAAACAGAACATTTTATAATTGATTATTATTATCATTTATTTTTTTATCATTTATTCTACAGTGGAAGAGAGAAGCCCTAAACTTCCGATGACTTATTGCCACCTGCCTGGCCAGTCGCTCTTTCAGTATTTTGATCCGCATTTTTAGGAAGAGTCAACACTGCGTGATTAAGAAATAATTTTATCCTACATTTTATGCTATAAACAAGTAATAATTTTGTAAATCAGATTAAGTTAACTTCAAATTTGCTAATTTTTCCAAAATAACATGTCCCAGATCTATTATTATAAGATGTTAAAGATGGTTAATTGCCGAGCCCACCTTCTATAAATCTTGTACTTTTGTGGAGAACGGCGGACAGAGATAAGTGACATAATTCAGATCATTAAGAAAGAAAGAAAAGCCTTTCATCAGTCGGGAATTAAAAGTTTAATAATAAAAATAGAATAGAGGCTTGAGCCTGTATCTTGAACATTCGAGAGACTTGATTCAACTTGAAAACAACGAAACAAATGGAAGAAGAAATTACTCGACCTTTTGTAATGTTCACTGGTAAGGCGGGAATCGATTTGTCTAAGATCAAGATCAAGTTCAATAATCACAACATGAATGGTATGTCCCTGCTCGAGTCAAGCGCGCGTCATGAAGCAACTCAACAGAGACGTGCTTACAGGGTTTTGAATTTCTATGTAAGGCAAAATTCTTGAGAGTTTCGTTAGAAATGAATATTTTAAGCGATAGAAATATAGTTCCACGAACGAAAGTTAGGAATACTAGGAACAGAGCACACGACAAACAAGATGATTTTATAATATAAGTAAACCAGAAACAACAAAAACGACAGTTGAGATTTGCGGGGCGGGGCATGTAATAAGGAAATAGCCCTTGGAGAAATTAACACGTTCAAGGCGAATCAAAAGAGACAGAGAAACAGCAACTGTTGTGGATTCCGGGTGAGGAACTGCACAAAATAATGAACAACAAAACAGATAATTGAGATAGAAAAATATGTTATATTAAACGTAAAGATACAAACTGGAACGAAGGTTAGTAATCCAGAAACACGATTAGTAAGAAATATATATATATATATATATATATATATATATATATATATATATATATATATATAAAGTCTTTAAAGTGAAGCCGTGCTGGAATTAGTATGTCCACGTCGGAACTGACGGCTGCTATATTCTGGCATAGTGGAGCCCAGAGCTATTATGACTATTGATGCGGTATTCTCCGTGAAACTTCGGTATCGTTCGGTATCTGACGGATCTATTACTGATTTCATGCTGTTCTCAATATTTATTGTATGAAAAATACAATTGTGGCACAAGGCCGATTTGGTGGTGGGGAGAACTCAGGTTGGTCTTCAGTACCTATCCTATAATTAGCTTATCCGACTCACGACTCAAACATACTTTACAATTTTCTCGTCCACATGTCCATCATCATTCAATCCTTCATACACCAAAATACCTCAAACATACCAAAGACCTAAAAAAAACCCAAAAGAGTATAAAAATTTTATTGTGAATAATAGATACAAAAATATATTTAAAAATATATCATGAAATAATATTTGAGGATGGGGTATGACATAAATTCCCAAAACAAAAAATGTTTTAAACAAAAGCCACAAACAGAAATCATGATGTTAGTTGGACCCATCCAAACATCAAAACAAAGAGGCCGCTGTATTCTGCCCATAGGACAAAATCAAGAGGCATTCTTTCTCCAGGGAGTTGAGAGGAGAATATAAAATGGATGGGGAGAATATAATCTTCAAAAGATAAGAAGATGCATAGAATCATGAATATAGAAGTCACATGTCGTAGAGAGAAACATAAAATAAAACAGCGAAAAGTTACAGTAAGTAAAGGTTTTCCGATAAGGAAATGTTTTTTTTAATATCAAGTTTTTCAATCTGGATCTCAAAGATGTTAGAAAAGAAGGGTTTAACCATACCTTCTAGCCAACGTGTTCATTGATGTTAATGCGATTGCTGAGTTGGGGGTGGACGTTTAAAAAGAAGAAGAAGTGATCACGTATTAGGAATAAATTGTTAATATTCCGTTTTCATTTTGCTTGATAAGCACAACGTATCTGAGAAGAATTCATTCTCGTGAGAGTTTTATGCCCTTAAATTGCTGGGGTCTTTACCTGAATGAAAGTTGTTGTGAGTCCTGTTAAATTTCATTCAATTAGTTGTTGATGTTGAATTCTTTATTTTTCTGATTCAAATATGTTATTGTGAAATATCCTGTCCTAACCAGGAATGGGTATGGCCCGGGTTATAAAAGACCTATACGGGAACGAACTACAGAGTGCTCGAGAGTAATCCAGTGTGTTCGTGACTATACGAGATTATTCGTCATTACACAAGTGGTGATCGAGAGCCATCGGCCTTAGACAAGAGTTAGACGTCACTAGACGGAAGCCTCCTTCTCTAGATGGTCGCATACGTCCTATACAGAGACATTGCCTTCTTAATTGTTATTCGTGTTAACTGTTTGTTGGTTTACTTGTATTTGGTTTATTGTACTGAGGTATAATAAATCTCTATTTATATATACTCAGTTTTAAATGTTATTTCTTTCACTATTCTTTCTGTTTATCCCCTCCCGGGATACAACAAAATATTAGGCAATATTCTGATCGGTTCGAAGAGTTGATATTCAAGCTGATGTTTTGTGGATAATGTGTTCCTTCACGCGGCTGGGCCCTGCTTTTTCGATTACACTTTGTGCTTTCCTGAAACTGACCGATATCATCATCAATAAGCCTTGTAGAATTAGCATTAGGTGTTTATATTTGCATAGGACTGTCAGGTAGTTTGACATCTTTATTAATTTTTAAGTGGCAACAGTGCAAGCAACAGCTGAACGGTACTAAAAATGGGATCTAGACGAGATATGCTTGGACATGATCAGTAGAACGATAACAGGATTTCTCTCGTAGAATAAATAAGAAGCTCAGTTGAAAGTTTTCTGTAAAGTATCAAATTTAACAAGCACCTGATCAAGACAAGAGAGCACAACTGTTGAAACGCTGGGATAACCACAATAAAGATAAGCACAGCAGATTACATGTAAATAAATGATAACTACTCATCCCATAAATTTACGCACACACCTACACACACACGCACCCTCCATATATATATATATATATATATATATATATATTAACGAAACTTGGTTATAAACAACCGACAATTTGAAATGAATTGTTTGAACATTATTTTTTATCGATACTCGTATTTAAGTAGATATTCTGTTTTTAATTTGAACAGTATTATATATTTATATCTACTGGCCTGATTATTTGCGATAAATTTTTATTACGAAAATGTGTGTCATTCGGCAGGATTCGAACCTCCGACCCCTTAAATAAAAAATAATGTTCAAACAATTCATTTCAATATATATATATACATATTAATGCATGTTTCATTAAATAATGTATACAAGTTTTGTCTATTTATTTTATGTATTTTTTTTCATATTCTCTGATAAGCTTAATAGCATTATCATTAAATGAAGAAAGAAAATTACAATATTGATACATAATTTTTAATAATCCAATCTGAGCTTTCGGCTTACATAAGCCATTTTCGAAGATGTCAAATTACATTATATATTTCAGCACGGACAAACCATAATGAAAAATTGTTTTTGTTTGCATGGAATATTTCCAAGCAACAACAAACTCGTGCATTTAAGACGCTGGAAGCGAATGTCGCATCACAGCTCGTGACGTCACACATGACCAAGCGAGAGTAAAAACAAGAATATTAAGTATGGGAAGCCATTGGAATAAACCAATGGCTTCTGTTATGAATTTAGGGATTTAAGGATATTTGTGGAGATTTCATAGTTTATCTTGTTCAGGTTAGGTTTTAACTGTTTTATGTATATGGCTTCCAGAATGTTTAGTTTTTGTTTATTGTTTTCATGTTTAAGTATAGTTGTGTTTTAAACTGGGTTTTTTCGGAACTGTGTATGTGGCCAGGCATTTTAAATGCCTAAAAATGTTAGAATTATCATTCAAGTGTAGTGTGAAACGTCGTGAAAGCAAGTTTGTAGTGTGACTAACATAAAGTA
This sequence comes from Ascarosepion bandense, assembly GCA_037127315.1. Taxonomy (NCBI): domain Eukaryota; kingdom Metazoa; phylum Mollusca; class Cephalopoda; order Sepiida; family Sepiidae; genus Ascarosepion; species Ascarosepion bandense. Next base: position 1,513,568 of record JBBBDQ010001118.1, on the reverse strand, counting down.
TACATATATATATACTTGAGAGAGAAAGAGTGACTCAAAAAGAGCACACAAATTATCACGTACTAGGCTAAAAAGTGTTCAATGTCTCCAAATGAGGCAGAACATAACATTTATTAATGATAATTCCCGCAAACATGACAATTTCTTCTGTAGTTTCATGCACCTGAATGCGATCATCAGGAAGTCGGTAAATGTTAAGACGAAATTAAAGGCTACTTATCTAGAATGACACACTCTCTCTGTCTCTCTCTCTCTCTTTCTCTCTCTCTCTCTATATATATATATATGTGTGTGTGTGTGTGTGTGTGTGTGTGTGTGTATGTGTATTCTTTCAAGATAAGTAGCCTTTATTTTCGTATTAAAATGTAGTCATTCTCATTAGCATGTTTGAGTAGACGACTCTGATCTTTCAAACATAATAATTGACATCTAACGATACGTCTTTTTCAAGAGTTCATGTGAAATGCGACCTTTGGAAGGGTTTGAATCTACGTCACCCAGTATAAGAAAAACCACCGTATAAACTGGCGAGATTACCAGGAGGTGCTAAGGAGAGATGGTCGTCGCCGCCGCTGGCGGTTACATTGAAAAATAATGTAGTGTGTAACTTTAACTGTTGCTAAATAAACTGTCGGGTCTCTGCATTTACAACTTCTGTTTTTATTGCCTATTACGTTTTCTTTTTGTCAAGTGTCATATTTTGTTGCGACATGCCGTATATATATATATATATATATATATATATATATATATATATATATATATATATAAGTTTATAAAGGAAAACTCAACACGTCATTTCAATTGGTCCAACAAGGTTACCTTAATATAAAATATTAATTGGTAAATCCATATAGAGAGCTCGATGGGTGTTAACCAGAGCGATATAAAGTTTATATGAGTTTTCCTTTATAAACTTCATATCACTCTGGTTAACACCCATCGAGCTCTCTATATGGATTTACCAATTAATATTTTATATTAAGATAATCTTGTTGGATTATCTTCACTGTATACGGACTGACACCGATACCTATATAGATATATATATATATATATATATATATATATATATATATATATATATATAAGAAGTGTGAATAATTTGATCAACACTGCATTTATTTATATACAAAATTTTATGAAAATACTTGTAACAAAATAACATTTGCATTTGCCTCAGCTAAGGTTTATTTCGTCTTTAGTCACATTGTCCTTTTACTGATATCTGCTATCAGAAATTATATATATATATATATAAATATATATATATATATATATATAGAGAGAGAGAGAGAGAGAGAGGGAGAGAGAGGGAGAGGGAGGTTGAAGCACAAAAAGAGTTTTCCTTTAGCTGAGCAACTTTTATTGAACTATTATTAGATAGATAGTATGTAAGATGTCTATTCAAAAAGCGGCAGTATTGCCAATATAGACAATCGATTTATGGCAAGAAACACGTTCTTGTACAGGGCACTGAAATTTATCCATTCTACCAGTCATCGTTATTTTAACTTTGATGGCGTCATTTTGATTAGAAACAACAAGTTTTACAGCTTTTCATTTTCTCTAATATATTACAAATTGTCACATGCTACTGAGGAATTACGACAGAAATTACAAAAAAACATGGCACCAGTATTAAAAACATTATTTTACTCCAATCAGATGCACAATAAATAGAAAGAATTTTCTATAGGAAAAATTATTAAACTCCATATTTCTGGATATTTTTAATCACTTAAATGTCATGTGTGACACACGCTTTGGCGATCATGTCCCGAAAGAGACAAGATTGACTGAGCAGAGGATTTTCCCGAAGTTGGTTGCTATTACTTTCTGCAGTAGACAGGTTGACAACCATGGTTATAAAATTCAATCTGTCTTGTTATTTAACCCATAGCTAGAGGGAAGAGACGGATTAATACCTTTCCCAAGGGTATTTGCTCATAAGTGAATGCAACAAATTCAGCTGGAATTCGAACCCAGATCTCCGATTTCTCGTTCCGAGCCGATACGGCACCACAACGAGTAAATTCATTTGGTCGGGGAACCATGGAAAGAAGTTCATTAAAGCAGTTGCCACGAAAATATTTGTAGCAAAAAAGAACTAGCAAACTTATAAACTAAAAATGTAGCTTATTTAAATAGAAACATTCTTTAAAAAGTTAAAAATTTAGTTGATGCCAAAGAGAGAGAGAGAGTTAATTTTACACTGGCGGCAGGAGTCTACGAAATATAATATAAACAACACCCCTAAAAGTAAATCAATGGAACATCTCGAGAAAAGAAGCTTAAAATTATACAACGCATCACATAAGCTTAAAATTACACAACCCACTCAATTTACTTGTGTGTCGCTAAAAATTTCGTAATCACAATTTTGCTAAAAAAAAAAATCTTTTTAAAAAATATAAGACGAATGTAAAGTTATTCAAACGAAGATACATTGCAAATATGACATAAGCTACGATTAATATACGACGCGGCTATTTCAGTTTATCGCCTGTTTTTATTCAATTAACACCGAGACAATATGGAACGCATAAACTTAGAAAAATAGATAAAATAAAACTGCGTAAATAACTAATGAAATTAGTTAAAATAATTTCTATAACGTCCATTGCAAGTACAAATCGAGCGTTTGAAATTCTATTTTATCGTTCTGCGGTTTGAACCACTGTTCTAACTTCTTGGCAAACTTTTAGCAAATTATTCAATGTCTTCTCGGCGCTTTCATTTTTTATAAGCCATTATTAGAATTTTTTTATATAGAATTTTGACTGAGATCTCATTGCAACTTCGTTGGTAGCTTTCAAGAGTCGAGTCTTCACGCGTCGGTGGATGACTTTTTTTCTAAATGGCGTCTGTAACGTGATCGATACTGATTTGGCAGACCAGCTGCAACCACTCTCTCACCAGCGTGGCTTCCCTGTGCCTCTTCTATAAATACTTTCACGGCTTTTGCTCCGATGAACTTAGATCATTGGTGCCGCCTATAGTACGAATTTACACGAGATACTAGATTAGAAATTTGGTCCCACCCTTTTACAGTGAAACAGATAAGATGTAACCGTAATTTCTACTCCAACAGCTTCTTTTCTCGCGCTTCCCGACTGTAGAATTCCTTTCCACATGCCTGCTTCCCCGACAGCTACAATTGCCAGGAGTTTAAGTGTAAGGTCAATAGACACCTCCTCTCACACTAACTTGCATCTATTCTCTCAAACACTCTCACCATCTACCCACCCCTCATTCTCGGTATCCTTACCCGTCTATCACCCACCTTCTGACATTTCCTATATCTAACCATCCTCCCTATGTAACCCCCTGCGCAATAGTGGCAGTGGAATGCCTTGCTCGGGGTGAAACGATTAAAAAAAGTTTATGGTATCGTTTCAACTTCTTTACTCTTAGTAAAGTTAGAATACACGCACATACACACGCACACACACACGCGCACACACACGTACAGCAGCAGTGGACAACCCTCAACAACCATTCATAGAGAGACCGTGACACACTCACACATACATATAAAAAATAAGGTAGATTTAATTACAATAACCACGCGCACATAGACATGCACACATGACACGGTCACAACACGCAAACACCACCAGATAAATCAGAAAGATAAAACAACAGTAATGAAACTGATACTCTTCGACCCGGTCAAAGAGTCAACTGAACTTTCAGATCACATTAAGATAAACCACACATACAAGCGGACTGATATCATCAGACCATAAAGGCCTCAACTAGAATACACACACATACACACACACATACACATACACATACCATAAAGGCCCCAACTAGACACACACATATCACAAAGACCTCAACTAGAATACACACACGTACACACACACACACGTACAGCAGCTAGAATACACGCACACACACGCACACACACACACACACACACACGTACAGCAGCAGTAGATAACCCTCAACAGCCATTCATAGAGAGACCTTGAAGAATTTCGGACAGTCAAAAGCTTCTCTGCCATTCTGAAGATGAGATTTTAATCTCGAAATATTATGTTTAATAAATAGGTAATACAAACACTTCCTTACCTTCCTTTATTTCACTCAACGCATTGTGACAGCCTTCAAGACATAACCCATACAAATTCTTTACTTTTATTTTTGTGAAAGAGATTTAGCATATTTATTCCTAAATTGAATGAAATTTTATTGACGTCAGGTTGTTTGTTAAGGCTTCTAGTATTTGTTGATTTTACTGTTCATTATGCTGTTTGTACGATGTACAATTTAATTTAACTATTATTTATCCGACGTAGCTGTTCATGCAACCAATGAATCATAGACATAATTGACTAATTATATTTTTTTGTATCGTTAGTGGTGATCATGTTAGATCATGTTTTGCTTTTTTAAATAAGGAATGAGTTTAATTTGTTTTGTTACTATGTCGTATGTCAATAAGATTCTATTATTTTTATATTTAATTTGTTGTTATTGTGCAATTAGTTTCAGGAGAATAGTTTAATGGTGTTTTCTGTAGCTATTATTATTTATGTAATTGTTAATTTTCACTTTTCTGAAATCAATTTAATGACATTATTTACATTGTTTGGACTACTCTTCTCATCTTTATTTTCATGTTTACAACTTTTCGGTCGATGTACGCTCCAGCCTTTTTCATGTACTCGGAATTTTCGAACCGAAACCTTTATTTTGATCACTAGAGTATATCATTCTCATTGAAAGTGCGATGCTACTTCTGGTAGCCATGTAGTCATCTCCTTTTAATTTAACTAAGTTATTTATTCATCCCTGCTGTAGCAGGCTATATCTACTGGGTCACGTGTCTTATGGGTGGTGGCAGTTGAAGTTGAGGTAACTTTCATCACCCATACAATGTAAAGAAAGATCGTCCGATGCCTGCAACATAAGCGGCGACCCAGGGACATGCGATCAGGAAATGGTCAGTATAAGCAGTACCCTACAACGTAAAAACTACCCAGGATACATGACAACAGCTCTAACGAAGGTGGAAGGTGGAAGGTGGAAGGGAGGGTGCATGAAGATAACAACTCTCAGAAAACAGCCTTAGTCTGTCTAATCTATGCGAAGTGATTATCGGAGAAAACACAAAGTATATGCGGATCAAATAGCATCAGGATGACCTTCAAAAGAGGTTCTACATTTCGCAGATAACTCTCCCGAGTAAGACCTCCAATAAAGGAAAGCATGACTAAAGGCAGTCTGTACGCCATTCGATGTAGCTGTGGAAAGAAATATAAAGGAGAATCGGGCCGCCCCTTTAAGGTAAGGTCGCAAGAACATCGAAAGGCCGTAACACGAGGGGAGATATAAAACCAGACATAGCTGACCAGATATGGAGGGAAGAAGGGGATCGCTGCCTCCTGTGGAATGAAGTTGAAATAATTACCAGAAAACACACCTGGAAACTACGTAAGCTAAAGGAATCAGTACATATGCTAGGCTACAAAAATCTCCTAAGCCAGCCAAGCGTAGAAATAAACACAATATAGGAACCTGTAATACGGCGGGCCAGAGAAAATCATTAGCGTCGAAGATTACAATATGAGCTCTGGCAAAAAATTGGTTACTGAGACATTAGGCTTATACATTCCAGAAATTCATACACTGATGTCCTTAAGGATAAATGATCCAGTTGATATAGACGCTGATTAGTTCCAGTGACTTGAGCGGTGAATTCAAAGAGTTGTGAGTTCAATACCAGGCTACAGCAGTGATGAACAAATAACCGAGAGAGTTAAGTTAAAGGGAAATAAATACATGGTTACCAGCATTGAACATGGAATGAGAATCATATACCCCGGTGATCGAAATAAAGGGTTTGGTTCGAAATTCCTAGCACCGGAAGAAGACTGGAGCGTACATCAGCCGAAACGTCGCAAACATGGCAATAAAGACGAGGACAATAGCCTGAACAATGAAAATAATGTAAATACTGCCTCATCTTAGAAGTATAGACAAATTAGTTTAATTAGTTTATCTACTGATAAATTATTGTTAAATAATATTGTATTTTTGAATTTTTTGAATTATAAAATATTTTACATGTGCTGGCTGGCTGCTTATATCCGATTATGTCTGTCTGCTAGAGTGGTTAGCCAATCCCTGTTGAAGACACCTGCTCAGGCACATTTGTGTTCGTTCACCACTCACAGAACGTACCTGTGGAATATACTGCAACTATGCTAAGTGGACATTCTGGGAGACAGATCTCGTTTTCTGGCGAGATTAACAGTTTGAACAAGCAGAGTACGCTTAAACCCTCAGTCACAATGACTTGTGACTTGCGTATAGATGTTATGAAATATCCTCTATTTTTATGATTGCTATTTTGAATTTGGGCATTCACTGTTGTTGAGTAGTTATGATTTTTTGTGATGCTTTGTTTATAAACAAGTGTTTTAAATTTATTTTCTGTTGTATCGTGGAATGAAGCGATACACAGTGAAATGTAGATAAACTACTTTATTACCAGAGTGGTACAACCAATATAATATTTATAGTCTCTCGCAGTAGTAGGTGTGACTTCATGAAGTCTGTGATAATGACAGCTTCCCTTGCTAAGCATACATTGTCTTTTATACATCCAGGCGACCGGATGTCACATAGTACAAGCCACGACATGTCTCTTCAGGATGTGAGTGATCACAGCTCTCCACAACTTTCCAGTCCTTGTAGCTCTTAGCATTACTACCCAGCTTCCTACTCTGTCTTACGGCATATCACGTTGAATACTACGGTTGTCGTTCGATCTTTTTGTATCTTATGTGTTGTTGTATCGTGGAAGGAAGAGATACACAATGAAATGTAGATAAACTACTTCATTACCAGAGTGGTACAACCAAGAGATATATACAATATTTACAGTCTCTCGCAGTAGTAGGTGTTACTGCACAAAGTCTGTGATAATGACAACCCACGTGCTAAGCGCACACTGTCTTTTATACATCGGGGCGACTGGATGTCACAGGGTACGAGCCACGACACAACATGTTCGACTCAATTAATTTACATCAACTGAGTTACTTTCGAAGTTTCATCACAGATTTTACTTTATATTTTTAGTTAATATCAACGTCGATCTTGTAAATTATCAGTTTAGGGTTTTTAATTTCTTTTTTTCTGAAGTTACTATATAGGACTCTGGTAGGGTGGTGAAGCGATAGCTGAACTCATGGCCACGCTGTCGACTTGAGGGTGTATATTTCCTAAGCGGTCGCAAAGAGGAACTTATGTGGCGTAGGTTAGTCGTAATTTCTTAAGAATTGATGGTTTTATTTTTGGAAGTGAAAATTATGGATGTTTATGTTGATTTTATTATAGTAGTTTCACTGATAGATGCACTGGTGAAAAGATTTTATGTTTCCAATGATGCTAATATGCTGTTAGGAGTGGAAGGTGGAGTTTATGTTATATGTAGATGTAAGGTTTAATGATTTCACCACACACACACACACACACACACACACACACACACACACACACACATATATATATATATATATATAATATTTATTCAAAATTTATAACTTAAGTATGTTATAACATCACGACAAAGTAGCTATTTCGTTTCAAAACTTCTTGAGTCTTGTGAAGTGATGGTGTTGATTCAATCAAAAGGTATTGATCCGCTGATTCTCTCTCTACATGTGGCCTGACGATTGCACCTAGCATGAAACAATCTGTTCCCTCTGAGTGTTGACTCCAATGTTCACTTTTAGATCTATCTATCTATCTATCTATCTATCTATCTATCTATCTATCTATCCTTGTATAACAGTCTATCTATCTATCTATCTATCTATCTATCTATCTATCTATCCTTGCATAACAATCTATCTATCTATCTATCTATCTATCTATCTATCTATCTATCTGTCTGTCTGTCTGTCTGTCTGTCTAGCTATCTATCTATCTATCTATCTCCAGTTTCGATCCCGGCCAGAAGCAAGTAGATGTCTAGACTGATAGAAACAGGCTTGTATGTAGATGACAAATATATATATACAGTGGAACCTTTCGGATGCGACCACCTTCATCAGTGACAACCTGTTGGTAACGACCGTTTTTCTATGCACGGACGGTTTAAACCTTAGTGAGCGACCACCTCCATAACGCGACCAGCAGCTAACATCAACGAATGAAAATCACTGATCAAGCAACCGCTTTAAAAAACTCCATTTTGGTCGTACACTGAGAACTTCTTAATTAGGAGAAACTAAATGAGTAATTTATATCATTTTGATTTAAATCAAATCACAATGATATAAATTATAACTATTTATAAACTAGGAACACTTCATCATTGTTTTGTTATTGTAGTGTTGTATCAAACTGTTATTTCTTGTTGAAATGTACACTTCCGACCATAAGTTTGGGACCACTTAGATTTATTCTCTAAGAGAAAGAAATAACAAATTTTATGTCTTAGAAGAATAAATATAGATATATTTCATTGTTACTCACAATTGTATAATAATTAAAACCAAAATTAACATAGAGTAATTTCAAATTTAATTAAAGTTAATTCATATTTTCTTTTCATCAAAGAAACCAGCACAAGCCTTTATTAATGCAGGGCAAATCCTTGACATTCTTTCAAATAACTTATAAAAATAAGTTGGTGAAAGTGATTTCCAAGCATTCCGCAAGCATTTAAACAACATTTATTTCATTTTTAGGAAGTTCATTTCGAATTGTACGATCAATTTCATCCCAGACTAGTTCTAATGGAGAAAGATCCGGAGACTAAGGGGGCCAAGTCATAATTTTTAAAATTCCATTGTTTTCGTTGGATTTCAGATAATTTTGGCATAATTTCGAGATGTGCTTCGGATCGTTATCCTGTTGAAAAAAAAATTTGTCCAATAATGCAACAACCAGAATGGATTGCATGCCTCTACAGTATTGAATGATATTCTTCCTCTGGCATTTGATCTCTATAAGTTCTCCAGCTATCTCTCTTCCAAAGCATCCCCAAACCATTACAGATCCACCTCCATGCTTTACAGTTGGAACAATGCAATTTTCACTCATTCGTTCTGAAGAAGTTCGTCTGACAAACACTCTTCGTTTGCTTCCAAACAGTTAAAATTTTGATTCATCAATTTTCGGCAAAATCTTGATCACAATAAAAGGAGTCAAGTAGCAAACTGAGTAAATGTTCTTGACAAGAATACTTTTTTTACTTGACATCTGCATAATAATAACAAAAAATACAAACTCGGCGAATTTGATTCTGCTAAAAATGAAATTTTATAAACTTTATGAAAAATATTTAGGTGGTCCCAAATTTATGGCCGGTAGTGTATATTGCCTGAGTTCACCTCACAGTCAAACATCGGCTGTTTTGTACAACATGTATTGCATTTGACATATTCAAGGGATTTATCGCAGTCTCTATACTGACTTGGATAAATTCAGGGATTGGGAAAATCACAATTATGCCCCTTTCTCAAATGTCTATCGCTTTCGTTCCTTTATTTTTTGTGTATCTATCTACTCTATTTCTATCTGGGTATATCTATCTCTGTCTCTCTGTTTCTCTACCCCACCCACGATCATTGTCAGTTTTTCTATGTTTTTTTTTCTATGTATTATCGCAGATTCTCTTTTCATTCACTTCTAAGAAAAAATTGAAAAAATGTATACTTTTTTAAGTTCATTTAATAAATATTCTTGTGAATAAATATTTTGGTCTTGTGTTGAGAATTGTAAATACGTTTTTTCAAATTTTAAAATGAATTATGCTGAACAAATTTCTTTAATGTTAGACCATTTTCTTATGTTCTCATTTATTTATTACCAGATTACTTGTTTAAATTCTAATATGTACATTCTGATGAATGGAATATATATTCCTGGCGTAAATAGGTCATGACTATGAGCCTTTAGTGAGCGACCACCTGCCGTAGGCAACCAGTAGGGCAGTAGGGGTGGTTGCTTCATGTTTTGATTGACTTTTCCACGACCTGATGAACGTTTATGAACGGTTTCAAATTTATAAACCTTGATTAACCAATGTCATTCTCGCCTATGGGTATATATATACACCTGCAATATAATAAACCTTTCAGAGGCAGAAGCACGCCGGCAAAGTACAATTTTTCCTTTTATCTCTTTTTATTTCTCTCTCTCTCTCACTCGCTCTCCATATCGGTATCCACATCAACGAGAGAGAGAGAGAGAGAGAGAGAGAGCGGGGAAAAAATAATAATCTCAACCTTTCACGTAACCTCAATATTTCTTCTTTGGGTGATGCTATTTTTGTTTCAATATTCTCAATTAATTACTGTTTGAATTTTCGTATTTGACAAGACGGCAGTTTTTAAACGCCTATCGAAATAAATCAGGATTTACAATCACTCTAATTATGTGTTGAGTTTATATATATATATATATATATATATATACGAAAAAAATCTAAAGCGAGCCAAAACCTACCGCGGTTTCACACTACGGATCGTCAGGGTTTTTTTTTTCTTTACTGCGGAGTATTGAATGTTTTGTTCTTGTTCCGCGGATTTCTTTTTTTCTCCCCATTTATCCAACGCCTCAGTGCACCGGATTATAACGGAATTAGGTTCTGTTTGTTAGTGGTTTTTTTGAAGGTTTATCTTAGTATAAATTTACAGCCTACATACTTACAGAGTCTATTTAGTTATTATTTATATATATATATATATATATATATATATATATATATATATATATATATATAGGTACCTCCAATTTTTCGGTATAAATTTTTGATACCTAAGTTTAATATGAAACTTTTAAAATGAAAAAACATTCTTGAAGATTTCATTTTAGATTTAATTAAAAACTTATTGATTAAATTTATTATTTCCATTAAGTAAAAAAAATCTGGTGTATTTCAGATAAAAATTACATAGATTGGAAGGTCACATTTAATTTTAATTTCTTAAAATTTTCTTAAAAACGGCCATTTTTTATAAATTTAAGAAACTTTTAAACAAACAAAAATTCATCGATTTTAAAACTATTTCAAAAGATTTCTGAAACTTTAGTAAAATTAGAAAATTGAAAGTTAAATTAATCTGATTTAAAAAAAATATTACTTACTCAGAGCATAAAAAAGTTATATCCAACCAATTATTAACGATTGGGCGTGTTCATCTGATCGAATGTTTGACGGATTGTTGAATGACGAGGCGATGACAGCTTTCTATGCATGAACATAAAAGCAATTTTCATAAATCTAAGGGATGGGTCAAAACTCTTAAATTACGTAAACTTTGCATAATAATGGCGGTTTTAGTCAACCGTACATGAAAATAAGGAACGTATTAAGTACATAAAAATTATTTTAAAAATAGTTCGGCACCTCTACGTTTAATAATCTTTGCAATTTTGCACTCGTAAATTTTGTTTCTACTTAATTATTATATAACCTTCAGTGAACAAACAAATACAGAATTTTACACGATTTTAAACTATTAAATTATTATAATTAAATTGTAAAAAAAATTTGAAAAACTTCTTGTAAAAATTCATTATTCATCAAAAAAATGTTATTCCTTCAGATAATAATGTCCTTAATATTAATAATGTCCTTAATATTACATATTTACAAAAGCAATGAGAAGCTTTTCTAATTAAGTAATGTCATAGTTTTATTGGATTTATTACTTTTCAATTCAGAGCAGATTTTCATTTAGTTTGGCATTAATTAGAAAATAAAAAAGTAGGTGATTTACAATTTCTAAAGTCTCATACTTCTAACAAATAAAAAAATTGTCAGAGAACAAGAAGGTTATGTGTAAAATTTCATGAAATTAAGTAAGTGGGGAGGGGGGTAAACACATTTAAAAACAATCTTTACCAATATTTTCTAAAAACAAACTGTTTTTAAATAATTTCATTCATTTGTGAATAAGTCCTGAAAATTCCATTAAAATCAGACAATTATTTGATTTTTACAAGAATTTATAAATTAATGTGTTTTCTATGAAAAAAAAAAAACGCGCAAAAAATCAACGTTAAAAATTAGAGTAGGCGATGACGTAAACAAAACAAGATTTTAACCAAATTTTCGCACGTGTTAGAAAGGATTAAAAAAATTTCCAAAAAATAATTAAAAAATACTTTGGTCTTTCTTCTAAATGATAACATGAACATTTTGGCAATAAAACTATAATTACGTTAAGTTTATGGCCTTTTTCATTACGCTACGCTGTTTTTCCCGCGAAGTACCTATATATATATATATATATATATATATATATATATATACATATACAGGTGAAGAGAAGTATCAGGTTTAAAATCCCACGGCATTTACTTAGAATTTGAAAATATAGGTTATATGTTTAGGGATACGTTGTTGTTTTTTTCATGCTTAACGTGAAACTGTCATTTTTTCTTCAGCCAGAGTCTAGGCTACTTTTATTCATTTTGATGCATACGTTATCGCTACAAGGTTATTATCTTAGATTATCCGGATATATGTAAGTTATTAGATATTCTTTTATGAAGAATTATTAAACATATTTTAAGGTGAACATTTTGCAATGTTTACATATAACATAAATTTCATTACGTTTATTTAATAAATTTTTATTTTTAAGAAATTTAATAATATATAGTTTTTTTTCATATAGGGGCATGAGTCATTTAAACTTATTCCAGTTTTTTTAAAGGTTTTCTATTTTTTGTGGGAGTTTTATTGGTTTCTTTTAGATACCAAAATTATTTCGATGGAGATGTTCTGTTTCGGTAATTATTATTATTAAATGAAAAAGTGTGTCGATAAATTCTTTGCTACAAAGAATTCTTACTACTTCCAATATAAATCTTTATATTACTAGGGTTTTGATAAACAATAGATTCAGTAAGGTACTTATTTTACAATGGACACTATATAGAGTTTCTACAATTACATGTATTTTTGTCGAAATTATTAATTTCGGTTATTGAATGATTCTTATTTTCATTTAGGTTTAAAGTTACATTTAAATTTTTTTTTTTTCATAAGCATTTCACCCCGAGCAAAGCATGTCACTGCCACTACTGTGCAGGGGGCTACGTAGAGTGGAGAAAGGCTGATTAAATATAGGAAATGACAGAGGGTGGGTGATATGCGGGTAAGGACACCGAGAATGAGGGTTGGGTAGATGAGAGTGTTGTGAGAATAGTTGGGAGTTAGTGTGATAGGAGGTGTCTATTGACCCTACATTTAAACACCTGGAGATTGTAACTGTCGGGAAAGCAGAGTTGTGGAAGGGAGTTCCACAGGCGGGAAGCGCGAGAAAAGAAGCTGTTGGAGTAGAATTTACGGTTACATCTTATTTGTTTAACTGTAAAAGGGTGGGACCTAGTTGCTAATCTAGTATCTCGTGTAAATTCGTGCTTAGGCGGCACCAGTGATCTAAGCTCATCGGAGCAGAAGCCATGAAAGTACTTGTAGAAGAGGCACAGGGAAGCCACATCACGCCGGTGAGAGAGCGGCTGCAGCCGGTCTGCCAAGTCAGTATCAACCACGTTACAGATCCTCCTTTGTATTTTGTCAAGAAGCCCAAGGAGAGCAGCAGGGGCACCCGACCAGATATGGCAGCAATATTCAATACACGGGCGGATGGTAGATTTGTATATGTGCAGAATAGATTCAGGTGGGAAAAATTTCCGGGCCCTGCACAGGGAGCCGACTTTCATAGCAGCAGATTTGGCAATGGATTCAATATAGTCATTCCATTTGAGGTCCGCCGAGAGTGTAAGGCCAAGGAGGCGTAGTATTTTACTCTCTGGGAGGCTAGCCTGTCCCATGCTAATACCATTATTATGTTTTTTTTTTCTAATTTTTCCAGATTATCCGTACAATTATATATATATTTTTATAATCATATCGCCCCAAGCAAGACATTTTGCTGCCACTGTTTTGCAGGGGGTTACATAAGAGGAAAGTTATGAGAAAGAGTGACAGGTTATAGGGGTGTCAGGAAGTGGGCAAGAAAAGGATGAGAATACTGACGAGAGTGGAGTGGACGGAGAAAGGAGCATGAGAGAAGGATGACTGTGGCCATAAAGTGAGGGATCAGTTTATATATTGATTGTAATGTCGACTTGATCCCCACTTAATATCCACATTATAATAGTATAGAATTTTTTTTATAATCATATCTCTCCAAGCAAGGCATTTTACTGCCACTGTTTAGCAGTGGCAGTAAAGTGAACGGAGAAAGGAGCATGCGAGAGAGGATGCAGGTTAGTGAGATAGGAGATGACTATTGACTTTACATTTAAATTCATGGAGATTGTAGCTGTCGGGAAAGCAAGTAAATGGAATGGAATTCCTCAGGTAGGAAGTGCGAGAAAAGAAGCTGATGGAGTAGAATTTGCATTTACAATTTGTTAATTTTAATTTATTAAGTTTAATTTCTTTCTCTCTCTCTCTCTCTCTATATATATATATATATAGAGAGAGAGAGAGAGAGAGAGCGAGAGAGAGAAAAAGAAAGAGAGGGAGAAAAAAGGATATTAACATTTTTTTTTAACTAGATATATTACTTCAAGCTTTCCGGTGGATACCCGTATTCTAGTAAAAGGCATCGTTTTTTAAAAGTATTCATTTCGTCTACCAATCGCCACATTCGAAAAAACATCTTAAACTATGCCAAATAAAATGTGGATTACAACATAGAAGATTGTGCGTTGTATGTAAGTACAAATTCCGGTCCCTTAAGTTCGACGTACTGGTAGGGACTTTGTATGATCACGTGTACTAACGCAGAGTAACTTGACAGGTCGCTAACTCGTATTTTCTCCCTAACTACTCGCTACACTGTTACTTATATTAGGAGGGAGAGTTCACTATCCCTAGACAGGTGAGTTCACCATAACAAAAAATAAACCTTCCTTGGCCACGAGACCTTCCATAGCCAAACATCCTCCAACACGCCAAATCAGAAGGACGCAGGTTCGTATCCGAACTGAGGTAAGATTTTCTTGTGCAGGCCAGTCGACGAAATAAACAGTTTTAAAAAGTGGGATCTTCTACTTAAGTATGTGTCTCCACTGGAAAATAATATATATATATATATATATATATATATATATATATATATATATATATATAAGAAAAACTGCGTTTTGTTTAAAGTGTAGATTTATTGTTGCTAATATTACTAATATTACTTGATTTTTATATGATATATTAAGTGTCCATAATGTTATTTGTGTTGCTTCACGTGTTTCAAGTCTAAAATTGACTCTTTTTAGGAGAATAAACTTGTGACTTCACATATCGAGATCCGTTTGTTTTTCTGATGGCCATGGTATCGTGCATAAATAGATAAGTCAAGTGGTGAGCAGGTCAGAAAGTTCATGTGCGTGCATGTCTCCCGTCACCTGCATTGGCCATAATTTTTTTCACTGACTATCGAAATTTTATTTTGTCTTTATACTTCAAAATTGTTTTCAGCGTTTTTGATTTAATTCTACTCTACGGGTCATCTAGTTCTTTTTGTAGTTTTTGGAATACTATTTGAATTTAGTGCGTGTCTGTGTGTGTGTGTGTGTGTGTGTTTTTATTCCGTTTGAATTTCGTGTGTTTGTGTGTGTTTCTTAGGTTTATCATGTTGTTTTGTTGAAGGAAGTCTTGTATTTCTTTTATAAATATTTCTTCTTGTATCATGAGTGTGTTATAATCTGCATTTTGGTAGATATGCATTTACCTCCACGACATTCGTGTGAATGATAAGAGACATACAATTACCTGTTATTGGCTAGTTTAATGTTACTTCTGTGCAGGACTACTCTTTTATTTAGGCATTGTGTCGCGCCCATGTATATTTTGTGCATTCATCGCATTTTAGAGTATAAATTACGTTTTTAAAGTTGCAACTCAGGTTTGCTTTTATTTCAAATGTAGATGTTTTCGAACATGAGGTGGTTTTCTTCTTTTATTATGTTGCATACCCCACATCTTTTTTCTTGCATTTTGTGACCCCCTGTGTTGTGTGTTGCTAGAATTTTAACGAGATTAATATATATATTTTTTAATTTTTGGGTTGGCGTTTGCTTTTAATTATTTTAGTTGTCTTTAAGATGTCCCTTATTTTAGCTTTTTTGTTGAGTAAATCTTTGTGTTTTTGATCTTTCTAAATAATTCTGGGTTGCTTTTGTTGTATGTGGATACGGATGCTACATTTGAACATTTTTCCATTTTCCGAGTCTTGCTTAAAACATAGGATAGTATGCATATTTATTAATATATACTTTTCGCTCTGTTATACCGTATTGAGCACTCTTCTATTAACACCTGATTAATATTTTTGGATTGATGTTTATTTGTGCGTATATATATTGTGTATATTTAGGCAGAATGTTTTCTTTGATGCATGTTTCATTAAATAATATCGACAAGTTTTGCCGATTTATTTAATTTAATTTTTTTTCATATCGTCTGATAAGCTTAATAGCATTATCGTTGAAAGAGGAATGATCCTAGTAAAGAAAATTAAGTTAATCATATACTACTCTAAACCCAGTATACCTAACTCAGTCATTCGCATCGGCTCTTCTCCCCCGGTTAGCGATTTGAAAAAAAAGAAAACAATATAGTTTACAAATTCAAGTGTCCTTTGGAAGATTGTATCTCCAACGGATTAAACAACATTTATGTTGGTCACTCTACAAACTCGCTCTCGCGACGTTTGACACTACATTTTAACGATAATTCTGACACATTTAAAACACCATACCAGACCTCATACACAATTCCGTGAAATCCTCGTCGAAAACACAACCATACTTAAACACGAAAACAATAAACAAAAACTAAAAATACTTGAAGCCATATACATAAAACAGTTGCAACCTAACCTGAACAAAATTAACTACGAAATCTCCACAAACATTCTCAAATGCCTATAATAGATATCAGAAGCGATTGGTTATCCCAATGGCTTTTCATACTTAATACTTCTCGCCTCTACTCTCGCGCCGTCATGTAAGACGCCACAAACTGGAGCAATTTTCGTTTCCAGCACGCACGCACGCACGCACGTGTTCGCCAATCTTCCATACAAACAAAATAGACGATTACTGCTACCGTTCGTCCGCAAACTGCTTATTAAAACCAACACAACTGTCATCTTTGATAATGGATGATGTAAGTCGAAAGCTCAGAAAGGATTAAATAAAAACATGTATCAATGTTGTGATTTTCTTTCCTCTTTCAACGATAATGCTATTAAGCTTATCAGATGATATGAAAAAGAAATGCATAAAATAAATCGACAAAACTATATTATTTAATGAAACATGCATCAATATATATATATATATATATATATATATATATATATATATATTTGCTTCGGAGGGTCAGTTTCTAGCTATGCTCTTTTTTTTCATTTTAACGACAGCACATATTTTCATTCAGTTATTTTCTCTAAAGTCCATAAAGTACATCTCTGGACAGTTCTGTATCCGAAATGGAAATAAAATAAATTCTAAAAAAAATAAACGAGCAATTTTTAATCTGACATTTTTATTATTAAAAAGTTATAGAGGATACTCGTGTTTTAAATAGACTCAAATAGACTTATTTCAAACAGTGTGTATAATGTATATTAGCTTTCGAATTCGAATTCGAGAAATCTAAATAAAAAAAAATGCGCTCCGTCTGCTGTCGATCCCCTTTGTAGCAGAAAACACCATTGTATACGCCGAACTTTATCGCTCGGCTGAAGTGACGGTCACATTGAGCGCGCGCGCGCGCGCACACACACACACACACACACACACACACACACACACACACACACACACACACATTCCCTTCCTCTCTCTTTCTCAATCTCTATCTCTCCCTCTCTCTCGTGTTTGTAAAGAATATTTAGGCAGCAAGAACGAAAATACAAGCTAGTTTTGTTAAATTCTATCGGCAGTATATCATTGAGTGCATCCTCGGTATTTTTGTCAAATACATAGGAAGTGACTTTGTTTCCAGGCTACACTTATATTTATATATTTAAAAACAGAACAAAATGAATTACTATGTAACAAACAAAATATGAGGAAAAATAACAATACTAAAAACATAAACACCCTTTAAATAGACTATAGAAATGGCCGAAAGCGCTTGAGAGGATAAATTAAAAAATTATGGACATTTTTTATATACCTTATCTCCAACAAAACATAAAAATGTTAGGTTGCTGAAAAAACTTGATATAAAGTCAATTAAATCTTCCTTGTCCACCGTAATCGATGAAAGAAGTTTGAAAGAAAGGTTGCTGCCCAGGTATATATATATATATATATATATATATATATATATATATATATATATATTTGTAACAATTAAGACATACAGACACGTTATGCTTTGGTTAAGCGGAAGTGTAGGTCTATTTCAGGCGAACCATTGTCAGCTTCTGTCTTTATTGTACAGAAGATTTAACACGAATTCGTGTAAAATCTTAATGTTTGCATATATATTAGCTCTATATGTATTTATATACATATATATTTAGTGGTCTCCTAGAGAGTTATCCTACCACTTTATGTACAGGATACTCCTTTGGATTCTTCTATATCTACACCGCATATATATATATATATATATATATATATATATATATATATATATATAATGGATAATTACTCATATTCGACATATTCGAGGATATCTGTCTACTGGGACGGCTAGCTAATCCCCACTGCAGTCGCCTGCTCAAGCATTTTTGTGTTAGTTCAACCCCCACAGAGCCCACTTATGGTTTATACTGCAACTATGCTGAGAGGACCTTAGTTACAGTTTAGTTACAGGACGCTCAATCTCTTGGTCACGATGACTTGTGACTTCAAACTATCACAACCAGATAGATAGATAGATAGATAGATAGATAGATAGATAACAGACTGGTATACATAGTAGCTACTCTAGCATCTACGCATCGCTTATTCAGTAATGAATTAGGGCATTCTGACAACTGGCGTATGTATACATGGTATATCACACGCTAAAAGTCTACCTCTTTCTACCGAGCTCCCATAGAATCGCTTGACTGATGTCAATCCGGTCGGGTTTCCATTCTGGCTAAGAGCAATCGGATGTCTAACCGTACTGATGAGCTGTGATACAGCGAAACAGATCTGTCTGCGGATGACTATATATATATATATATATATAGAGAGAGAGAGAGAGAGAGAAAGAGAAAGAGTGAGAAAGTGAAAGAGACAGACAAACAAGAGATAGATTGAGAGAGAGAGAGAGAGAGAGAGAGAAAGTGAAAGAGACAGACAAACAAGAGATAGATTGAGAGAGAGAGAGAGAAAGTGAAAGAGACAGACAAACAAGAGAGAGAGAGAGAGAAAACGACAGTGAATTTCATTTGTAGCTTAATTCGCTTAACGTTGATCTGAAATTTTCACTGTATAATTTTCCGTTAATGTGGTTTTTGTAGAAGTTTTCGATTAAATGCATTGACAAATAAAGTATAATTTTTAAAAATAAACGTATATATACATATATGTATACATATATGACTGTTATCTATCTTTCTATCATATGATAAAGCCTATATTATAGCAATATAATAATATATATATCAATATAAAAAAAATTGGCTGCAAATCCCGATTATTTTTAACAAAAGCAATCGAATTTGATTAAATAAAAACGACAGAGTTGACATAAAAACGGAAGCTGAAAAGAAATTGCAATTTTTATCATTTCGCAAAATGAAATAAAGCTGTTGTCACGTGGTCAATACCAAATTCGTTAATCTTTTCTTTTTTTTTTTTCCTTATCTCTATTGATTTAAATTCAGGAAAAGTAGAGAAGCGGAAATCATTTGGCGATTTTGATGGGTAACGATGACTGAGTGAATAATTTCCCGGGGTCTAAATTTTAAAAATATTTTAAGTAAAATGTTCACTCGGAATTCAATAAAGGTAATTATAGATTCAAACAAATGTCAACATTCAAATAAAAACCAGATATCACAAAAATTTCAAGGGGTTCTTCATTTGAAGAAGAAATCTATGTATGTTTTGAATAGATAGATAGATAGATAGATAGATAGATAGATAGATAGATAGATAGATGTGAATAAGGCGAGATAGATAGATAGATAGATAGATAGATAGATAGATAGATTAATTATAATAGATATCTCGATAGATGTGAATAAGGCGAGATAGATAGATAGATAGATAGATAGATAGATTAATTATAATAGATATCTCGATAGATGTGAATAAGGCGAGATAGATAGATAGATAGATAGATAGATAGATAGATAGATAGATAATGAATAGACTATTATAGATAGATAGATAGATAGATAGATAGATAGATAGATAGATAGATAGATAGATTTGAACATATAGATGAATTCGAATAGATAGCTAGATAGATGTGAATAGGTTTAGATAAAGAGTGAGGCAAAATGAAAGGCATTTACGAGATGACATTTGTTGTTATGATAACAATTTCATAAATAAAACAGATGGCATGCGAGGGGAGAGTCTTTTGTTCCTTTCCTCCTTGTTTTTTATTGTTATGCTTTTCCTTTCTTTCTCCGAGAAAGAAAATAATGGATCGACCAAAGTGAAAAACAAAATTATCGGGAAATTTTGGGAAAAAGTCATCCACGTAAGGATGTAATTGTAATTAACGCTGACAGGTGAATGTATAGAGTCAACGGAATCGCGTCTCCACGGCGAGAATTGTACACGGGGGAGCTAAGTCAGATAATCGAAGCTGGCATTGAATTTTAATGAAGAGACATTCAGATCACCCACCACCCCGCGCTATATTTGAAATGGTTTCAACAAAAACACAACGGATTTGAAAATCAAGACAGAAAGGGACCCAGTTGTCAGAGGGACGAAACGAGAGATTTGCCCGGGACGCGAGAAGTGAAAACGCAGAAACCCCCCTCTCTCTCTCTGCATGAACATCGCTTTTAGGCAGGGAAGCAAGAAGACTGGATTACTTCTAGCAACAACAACATAGTAGCCGTAGTAGTTTATGGACCCTGAAAAAGTTGGATCGTATTTTATTTTTAGTTCTTATTATTTTATTTTATTTTATTTTATTTTTATTACCCTCTTTCTTTTGATGTACAGAGGATTGCAATATAATCATTAGTCCCCATAGACTGGCCTTCGCTACTGCCTTGTTACTTTTTTGGTGGGAGGGTGGGTGAGGCTGTTTGGTTCTGACCTGTTTCCCTGATTTCTGCATGTGCACCCAACCACGTTTTGTTTTCGGTGGTCAAGGAATGCAGCACGAAGATTCAACCGTCCTTTTGTCGCAAGTCTGTAGCTTCCTCTGAGATCAGAAATCATAATGTGGCTGAGAAAGTGAAAGATTTTTGACTGATCATTTGACATCTTCTGTCCCCTGGGGGCGGAATGGAAGCAAACAACTACAAACTGATGTGCGATTAACTTACAGCCCGTTAGCGCACGCAACATAATTTTGTGAGAGGAGTTTAGTGTCATACTACATGTAAATATAAAAATTATTTATTGCTCTGTGTTTACTATCAATTTTGACACTGATCCCTTTTTAGAATGTAATAAACATTTTGAAATATATCCCAAAATTTGGTACATTCGACATGTTCAGATGACGCCTTTGCGTTGGATGGTTTATTGTTCTTGTAAGAAATACATTTTTGTTTTCAATTCAAATGCAAAAGCTTTTCACGGCCACAGGAATTTGATAAAAAAATATTGATATTACTGTTTGAAAGATGCCGAAAATTTGAGATAAGTTCTTAAGTGAAAATTGATAAGGATCTGCCTAAATTTCGTTATTACATTTGCAGTATTATTTGGCAAAATGCCCCTTTTGTTTTCATATATTTTCTTTAAATTCCTTCAGGTTTCTTTTAGGTGCTTTATGTGACCAGTTATTACAAGCGATCAAGTAAAGCCTTCAAGTTTTAGTCGATTGTTTTGTTTAGTATCGGCTAAACTTTTATTGTTTAGATATAGTGATAAAAAATTTTATGTTTAGCTTAGATAAATTCTTTTCAATTGTAGATCTGATAGAGTTAGTTCGTAGGACAAGATATTTTTTTGATTCATTGGGTTTGTCAGGAAGGGTTGGTTTTCTATTTTGGGATATTTAAGAGCCTTTTGTTTTACATTAAATGTAAAATGTTTAGAGAGTGCCTTGATCGCAATGTCATCTACAATAAATCTACGGCCAGGTTTTTACATTTTTACCATTTCTGGTAGAACTTTATTGTTATAGTTTGAGATATCTACTAACAATAGTGATGGGAAGAAGCAAAATCTGAATGAAGTCCTAAGGAACAAACCGCTTCACATGAAAACTTTTCAACTTTGTCAAACACTTTTATATATATAAAGACAAACTTATAACTATACTCGTGTCGAAAAACCCTCCGCGGATCTACGTGGAAGGAAAACATAAATTATACAAAAAATGTCCAAATGTTTTGTCTTTCCAAGCGCTTTCGGCTATAGTTTTAGCCATTATCGAAGATAAATTTTATTTTCCGTGTGGCAGTAAATGTTTGTATAGAGTCATGTATGTGTAAACGTACACATAGACCTGCGAAAATCGATCTGTGACAAACTTGTTGATAATATAAATATCATAGTGTCATCCATATGCAAAAAGGGCTAAAAATAATTTTAAAAAATAGTAAAAATTAGTAGAAAAGAAAAATCCTGCACTTAATAATAGCAACTACAAACATGGCCACAATATACTTACTGTGTTTAGAATATAATACACAGACATGGCTTTACACACATTTTCTCTTTTCCCCTTTTCGTTCTTTCTTTACGCTTTAAGCGATTATGTCTCTTTCGAGACATGACTGACTGAGCAGAAGATTATCCCGCAGTAGGTTGCCATTGCTTTCTGCGGTAGACTGGTTGCCAACCAAGGCTATAGAACCCAGTCTGTCCTGTTATTTCACTCATAAATGGAGGGAAGAGGCGAATTAATACCTTTTCCAAGGGAATTTGCGCGTAAGTGAATGCAAGAAATTCAACTGGAATTCGAACTCGCCACTCCGATTTGTTGTTCCGAGTCGATATCCCACAACGCACATCTCAAATATTACTAATAATAATTATGAATCACGCCACTTCAATTTCCTATACTTGCATTCTAATGTTTTTAAATTTCAAAATTTTAATTTTCTAAATTAACTCATGAAATTTTTCATGTTTTTATCTCCACGTAATTTTTGTCTTTTTAAATTTTACTCTTTTTCTTAAAAAGCAGTTACTTAACTTTATAAGATTAACTCCCATGGATATCTAGTGAACTTAAATTATTATTATATATAGGCTTTGTTCATACTACAATGAGCAACGTTTTATTCACACCTGAATAATAATAATATTATACATGTGTGTGCACTGATAATTTGATTTATTAATCCACGTATACACACATTCCATTCAATCCATAGGGAGAAGTTTTTGTCATTTAACTTCCATAAATATTTAGAAAGAGAAGTTTGGCATTTTAGATAAGGTTCAGAGAAAAAGTGCTTGTGATTGTATAACCTCTGCTTCCAGGACACAAGAGAAATACTGATATATACTTTCTTATTATTTTCATTTTCTTTAGGAAAAATTGTTGCTTGGTATATAATTTTTTCCGATTTGTATTTACCTCCAACTGGGGAGCTATCTTTGACTCTACAATTACAAGAATATTTGTTACGCATTTGGGGAGTGTCATAAAATTTGTATAATATTTTATTGTTCCGTGAATTTTTAGATGTTACTAGCGTCCGAGGAGCTAATTTTCAAGATTTATGGATAGTTAGCAGAAAGAAGTGCGGTAAACCACATAACTTTGTTTCTGTGTCTAGTTTTATTCATTCTGGTTCTTTCGAGGATTCTGGGTAAAACAGCTTTTGTTTAAAACCACTTTGTGGGGGCGTCATTATAAGGTGCTTTATTTTCATAAAAAATTTCTTGATTGGAAAATAATTTTTTGATTCCGTTATTTACAGTGGTAGGAATTTGATTAATTATTGGATAGGGATTATTGCATGGGCATGGTTAACATAAATATAGAGTGGAGCTTCATTGATTTTTGATAAGGTTTAATTGTGTTATTTGGAATGTTTAAAGTAATATCTAAAAAATTAAATATTTTAAGGTTGGATGAAATTTCTATTTTAAACCCACGATATTTAAAAACTTTGAGGATTTTCTTTTATATCAGTGAGGATAGTAGACCATTACATTTCAGGATAACAGTAATTTATTATACCTATATAGACCAATCTGTTTACTGTTAATGATCCTAATAAAGGGGTTTAAAATGAAATCTGCAAATATAGCAGAGTCATATGCGCCCATAGTGATATCGAAACTATCATAGTGACTTTTAATCCAAGTAGAATTATTATTGGTCAATAATGACTTTCTAGAAGTTAACATAACTTTAAATTTATCATCAGTGATTTCTACATAGTTCTGGGCGAAAATGTACTATTTAATAATATATTTTTCTCTAGATAGTGCACTGAGCTCTCTGTATGAAACTATCACTTTAGTACTTTACATTAAAAACATATGTTTAGACTATCCTCTCCGTTTACGGATCTGATATCATTATATATATATATATTGGTACCGCCACTAAATCGCTAAAAAACAGGATACTATGAATAAAAAAGGCCCCAGAATTAATAAAAACGAACTTTTCTATCAAAATCTTTATATTATTATTAACATCATAGTATTTTTTTTAATTATTTAAGAAAAAGTTTAATCCCTTGTAACACGTTCGAAATTTTGGTAAAAATCTTGTTTTGATTTTAGTTGGTGGGTAACCAAATCGTTATGAGAGTTTACAATGGAAAACGTAATATTACATAACTTAGTATTTTTCTGGCGACAAACACATTAATTAAGAAATTCTTGCAAAAATCAAATAATTTTCAGATTTTATTGAAACTTTTAGGACTTACTCACAAATGAACGTGATTATTTTTTCAATTATTATTTCTCAAAAATCTGGTAAAAGTATTTGTTTACATCTGTTAATCTCCTCCTCGTAAATTCATGAAATTTTAAGAAATTAAATTTTGTTTTGATAAAGGATTTTATTAGTTAAACGCAGGATTTATTGGGGAATGTAAATCATCTATTTTTTTTTATTTTGCATATTTTTCGGAAAATCTGCTCTCAGTACTAAAATAAAAATGCAATTTAACTATGACATTATTTAATTTTATAAACTCTTAATTGCTTGAATAGATGATAAAGATTAAGGACATAATAGTAAAAAGAAAATTGTTTTTCGATTGATAAAGAAATTTTAAAAAGAATTGTTTTCATTCTTTGTTATAATAATTTATAAAGTTTCAAAAATATTTTTAAATACTTCAAAGATTTGTTTGGGTTAGATTAAAAACTTATTCAACGAAGATTATATTTATTAATCGAAAATTAAAAAGTTTAATACAAATCGTTCTGCCTCCCTATTTTATAACCATTAAATTTTTTTTGTGTGTGTATTTGTAGTTTTTTTTTTGTATGGTAATTTCTATGTGGAAATTAAAAGGTCATGTTATTTAGAGTTTCATCTCCTTGTCCGAAAAATTTGTACAATTATGTCACTTGTGATTTCCATACTTGTCTTTTCTCTAATCTGACAACTTTTCAACACATTTGATATACAGCGTACAGGTCAAAAAGTTCAACTATGTGATTACGAAATAGTTTTATTCTGAATTTAAAAATAATGTGTCACAAATGTATATGTTATTTTTGCCAGATTTTTAAAACAGAGAAATAGCTTTTGTTTACAAATGTGTGGATTGTTTAAAATTGGTCAAAAAATTAAAGGATTAAAAAAAATTGAAAAAATTAGATTCCTATATGTTCGAAATACAACGGACAGGTCAAAAAGTTAAACTCTGTGATTACGAAATAATTTTATTCTAAATTTTAAAATAATCTGTCATAAATGTATGTTATTTTTGCTAGATTTTTAAAACAGAGAAATTACTTTTGTTTACAAATGTGTGGATTGTTTAAAAATGGTCAAAAATTGAAATATTAAAAAAATTGAAAAAATTAGAGTCATATCTGTTTGAAATACACCAGATTATTTTGCTTACTGGAAATAGTAAATTTAATCACTTAGCTTTCAATTAAAGCTAAAATAAAACTTTCAAGAAAATATTTTTATTTTAAAAAATTGAATTTAACATTTAGATATCGAAAATGAGTGAAGGCGTGTGTGTGTGTGTGTGTGTGTGTGTGTGTGTGTGTGTGTACGTGTGTGATTACATCACTTATAGGCGCAGGTAGATAAGATTGAGCCTATAACATATATCAATTGATATAAAACTGATAAAATATTTGTCAATAAGTGAATTGTTTGATTGTCATGCAGATGTCGGCGTTTAAGCATTCTTATAAAACCACTCATTTCCTAATTACATATTTCTGTCCTATGTAGTTGAGATAAAATATTCCAGTCGGGCAACCTCTTTGTTTAAACAATCATGTCTCAAAATCCATTGATCAGATCACGGACTTACGAAATTGCATAAAGCAATAACAGTTAAATAACACTTATGACCCACTTCTTATACACTTATCAAAATTTAAATAAAATGTGTTTATTAATTAAAAAAAGATATACATAAAAGTTAATTACGAATAAAACAGTTTTATAAAAATCTGATAAAAATTTTATCTACAGGACATTTATTTGCATATATAAAGATAAATATAGAAAAAAAGAAATAAAGAAAGAAAGAAAGGTATATATAGATGAACAAATTAATAGAAATACCTTATGATTAAACGCAGTTGACATAACGTATCTGATAATTTCAAATAAGCTTTTCTCGATTCTTCACTATTATAATCAATTGTTTATTGTGGAATGTTCATTCGACAAAATAAGGAACAAAAACATTAGGCAAATTTTAGAATAAATACATTTCATTTGAAGTTTAGTGGTCAGCAGTTATGTTACCACTTCGGCAATAATAATACAGTTTTGTTGTTTTATGAAAGCTGATGAAGACCTATCAACATTAAACGAGAAGGAAAATAAATTATTCCAAATTGCTACCTAAAATAAGGAAATACTTTTTTATATGTAAAAATACTTGTAATATTTTATGCATCTATACATAGATACACAAACGAGGGATGCTGGGAATTTAAAAAGAATTAATGTAGCAGTTTTCCTTTCTGTTCTTTTTCTTTTTATGTCCATCACTTTTGTTAATGGAGAGATGGTAAAAAGTCGTAGAGTGCCTTGGTCGCATAGTCATCTACAGTAAATTTTCCTGCTAGGCTGTTTCAACATTTCACTCTTCCTGGCAGAACATCTATTATTACAGTGTGCGACATCTACCAACAAAAGTGATGGAAAGAAAAAATAGAAAAAAAAGTATTAAAAAACATACATATTACTTGCCAGCATCTTTCGCTCGTGCGCATGGCTAGTCAAACCAACATAACAAATTTAGCCCAACAGGAAGAAAAGAGTCACGAGAAAACTTTTTTCAATTTGTCGTACATTTCTTTCCAATATTGTTCTTCATATATAAAAATATACATTTTTTTTTAATTGTATCACCCCAAGCAAGGCGGTAACGCCACTGATGTGCAGGGGGCTATGTAATAGTGAAAAGATTGGAAAAGAGAAAACCGGAAACCACATCCTAAACAGGGAACAAGGGATGAGCCTCTTAACCTGTTCAATAGACGCGGGTGGAGTGTGAACCGGGCGATAGTTTAGTCTATCTACTCCAATTGAAAAAAAAAAATTTAAAAAAATAAACAAAAAAAGAAAAGTGAAAAGATTGGAAAAGAGAAAGCCGGAAACCACATCCTAAACAGGAAACAAGGGATGAGCCTCTTAACCTGTTCAATAGACGTGGGTGGAGTGTGAACCGGGCGATAGATCGATCTATCTACTCCAATTGAAAAAAAGAACAAACTGAGAAGATTGGAAAAGAGAAAGCCGGAAACCACACCCGAAACAGGGAACAAGGGATGAGCCTCTTAACCTGTTCAATAGACGTGGGTGGAGTGTGAACTGGGCGATAGATAGATCTATCTACCCCAATTGTTGTCTTTATTATTCATAGAATATATTACGGATTTATTTTTAGCTCCTGTTCTACAGTTCGTAAATTACTACCAAAAAGTTTGTAAATTCTGCTTGATACACTGTTCATATATTAATCCTTCCATCATAAACTTGTAGCTCATAAATAATACTCATGTCTGAATAATGAACAAGTTGAATTAAGCAACTATTAAATGTAAATTAGTGGTTACAGTTTTAAAAATAAGTAACTTTAAATACAATATACTTATAAATTACTGATATTTAATCAACCAATAATATATAATCAAATATTGATTATATGCAACATATTGTTATCCCATATATATATATATATATATATATATATATATATATATATATAGATTATTTAATTACTTAGTTTTTGGTCATAATCTGATCAGACCAGTACACAGTTTTTTTGTTTTTGTTAATCATATCACCCCAAGCAAGGCGATAACGCCACTGATGCGCAGGGGGCTACGTAAGGGTAAAAAGAATGGAAAAGAGAAAGCTGGAAACCGCATCCTAAACAGGAAACAAGGGATGAGCCTCTTCACCTGTTCAATAGATGTGGGTGGAGTGTGAACCGGGCGATAGTTTAGTCTATCTACTCTACTTGAAAATAAATAAAAGAGAGTGAAAAGATTGGAAAAGAGAAAACCGGAAACTGCATCCTAAACAGGAAACAAGGGATGAGCCTCTTAACCTGTTCAATAGATGTGGGTGGAGTGTGAACCGGGCGATAGTTTAGTCTATCTACTCTAATTGAAAATAAATAAAATAGAGTGAAAAGATTGGAAAAGAGAAAACCGGAAACCGCATCCTAAACAGGAAACAAGGGATGAGCCTCTTCACCTGTTCAATAGATGTGGGTGGAGTGTGAACCGGGCGATAGTTTAGTCTATCTATTGAATCCATTGTATTCACTTACGCGCAGATACCCTTGGGAAAGGTATTAATCCGTCTCTTCCTTCCAGTTATGGGTTAAATAGCAGGACAGATTGGGTTCTCTAGCCTTGGTCGGCAACCAGTCTACCGCAGAAAGCAATGGCAACCTACTGTGGGATAATCTTCTGCCCAGTCAGTCATGTCACTTTCGAGACATGATCGCCCAAGCGTGTATCACGTATGGCACTTTAACTGACTCCAATTGAAAATAAATAAAAGAGAGTGAAAAGATTGGAAAAGAGAAAACCGGAAACTGCATCCTAAACAGGAATCAAGGGATAAGCCTCTTCACCTGTTCAATGTATTAAAAAGTGTTCAATACAATTATATTGTAGAAGTTTTGAATATTTTTCATTACTAACTCGTTTACAAATGAAAACATATTATATATGTACATGTTTAATAATGAACCAAAAAGCTTAGAATCATCATAATAAAAAATATCCAAATGTTGGACAATTTTTGTCTTTATTTTCACCTGACATTAAAACAAACATATGATGTTTAGAACGGCTCATGATTAAACATGATAGACATTCATTGTCTGTTATATTCAACAGTGTATGTTTAGAAAATTATCTGTTGCCTCGATACACTATATATATATATATATATATATATATATATATATCCAGGTGACGAGGATCCAAGGTTTTACGATTTTGAATCTCCTGGTATTTAATATAAATTAAATGTAAATCATTTTCACAACCAACATCCAACATTGCTTGATGAGGAACATAGAAATTGCCGTGTCGCAATGTACTTTTAATTAGTAATTATATATATATATATATATATATATATATATAGATGGTGCGATGGTTAAATTGTCTCTATTTTATATTTTAATTTTGCGCATGCGCGTGGTTTGTTTTAAATTTTGTCAAATGCACAATACAGTAGGATCAGTTAGACACTGTCTATTAGAAAGAAAGAGCCATAACACAATTTACTCCGCCAGAAATTTGGAAACAGTATCACGTACTGCTTGGCTTTCGCCCCGGAAGATTTAATACAAACATTTCAGAGTGCTTTGCTGCCAATATAGGAAGAGTGCAGAGAATTCCGAAACAATTCCCTGACAGCTGCAATCTCCAAGAATTTAAATGTAAGGTCAAATGCCATCTCCTATCTCTTTGACTCGCATCCTCTCCCTCATGTTCTTTTCCCAGTCCACCCTACTCTCAAGCAGTTCTCTTCACACCAGTGTTTTCATCCTTCTCTTACCCATTCCCTGACATCCCCTATAACCTGTTCCTTTTTCTCATCACTCTCCGCTTATGTAACCCCTACGCACCAGTTGTAGTAAAACTGCCTTGGTTGGGGTGAAATGAATATGAAAATAAAATTGGATTAGTCTAATGGTGATTACATCTCGGAAAACCGACTTTGATATTTCTGTTAAGGAAAGACCACCCGAATTGGTTGGCGAGACAGAAGCCTATATCAAGTGCATTGAAGAGGACAGTACTGCCCTGGGTCAAGAGGGTGGCTGCTGGAAAACACTTTGTCTTGCAACAATGTACTGCACTATAGCACATAAACGGGTGAACCGAATCATGACTGTGAGACTATTTTTGCGACCCTCACTAATTCTTTTATCTGAACACCAAACACTCTTGATTGCAATCACCTAGATTATTATTTGTGAAGCGCAGTTGATATATTGTGCTCATATATATAATATACAATAATATATATGGTTTAAATTAATGCATATATATATTCCACAGTTTCATATTAATTTTTATGAAAAGTGCTCAATACAGAAGAAGAGCAAAGTTATTATTATTGTTATAATAATAGCATACTGCAACTTAAAAGCAATTAAATTTCGGAATTCAATACACCATCATCAGGCAGTGAAATTAACCACACTATATATATATATATATATATATATATATATATAGATGATGGGATCAAATGCAGACCAAATATGGATCGGAATCCGTCAGAATAACAAAATGCAAAACAAATTGTAAGCGTGTATCATTTTAACATGTTTCAATTTTCTTAACAATTTCGATTGATATACGTTTCCAGTTTGTTATCTTATATATATATATATATATATATATATATATATATATATATATATCCAGAGGTAGAATCGCTGACTGACGCCAATTCGGTCGGGTTCCAATCCTGGGTTAAAAGCAAGCGGAGTCTAAACGTACTGATGAGCTGTGATGCAGCGAAACAGTTCTGTCTGCAGATGACTATATATATATATAGTCATTCGCATCTGTATCACAGCTCATCAGTACCGTTATATATACATATATGTAAAAGTTGTTTTTGTGATTTTTTTAATTTTAAAATTCAGAACAAATGCAAATTTATTTTCTTTTTCTTTCTTTTTTTTTAATTTGTGGGTTGGGGGAATTAAAAAGATCATGAAACTTTTCCCCATCCCTGAAATACTATCAATGCATGAAAGTAAAGAAAGAAGAATAGGTGAACATATTGCAGATAAAAAAAAAAAAAGAAAATGTTAGAAACTTGTTACATGAGAAACGATACGCACACAAGTTTTTATTCAATATTAAAGCAAACTTTTAAGTGAATGGATATGTGTGTGTGTGCGTGTGTGTGTGTCTGAGAGAGAGAGAGAGAGAGAGAGAGTGAGATGGGTAAGAGAGAAAGAGTGAGAGAGAGAGAGAGAGGAAACGATTCGTCAGCGTGTTTGAACTAATACAGGCAGGTACACACACATGTATGTATAAATGCAAAGACGTATCAGATGTGCATACACAGGTACCCCTCTAATATATATATATATATATATATATATATATATATAGGTGAATTTGTGTGAGTTCTTTAGAACTACAGTAGAAGCAAACAATTCTTCAGAACCAAAAAATAAACATATATATATTAATTTTCTTATCACTTTTTCACAATATCTTTTAACATGCGCACACGCGGACATACATTCAGGTACAACACACACATGTATGTAGATACATGACTCAGATATTTCAAAGAATGTGTGGCGAATTCTTTAAATAAGAATATATCCGATGCAACATGAATAACATTTCAAAAATATTAAAAAGCCACCAGACGCGTGTTTTCAGCCATAAACCCACACATAAAAAAACAGACATTCACACATATCTATCACATGTAACTATCGTCCTATCGGTCTCTTCTCTCTTTCCTTCTTTCTTAATTTCTATTACACATCCTCTCCCCCCCTCTCTCGCTCTCTCTCGCTCTAAGAGTATACACTGAGATTAACACCAACCGGTGACTGTCTGTTTCATGTTTGTAAGCAGTCTTCAGGCTAATGTAAAGATCAGGGATAATCACATTTAAACACCTGTCAATATAGCAGATATTAAAACTAGATAGATAGATAGATAGATAGATAGATAGATAGATAGATAGATAAACACAACTAAATATACAAGCTTAAAGAAAGGTGTAGATATAGTGACGTACACCCCTACACACCTACACACAAACGCATATATATATATATATATATATATATATATATATATATATATATATAACGGTATATATTGAAATACACAAACAATTGGTACAGTTCATATTTCACGTGTTTCTTTCATCGACAAACCATATAGTGAAATAGATTGAAATAGGATAGCTGTATAAAAGAAAATTTCAAAAAACATGGGATAAAAATAGATATGAACAGGCTAAAAGAAACATTAACAGATAGATAGATAGATAGATAGATAGATAGATAGATAGATAGATAGATAGATAGATAGATAGATAGATAGATAGATAATGAACACAACTAGATAAACAAATTTAAAGAAAGTTATATATAGAGAGACAGACATGTATGAACAGAATAGCAGTAATCGATATTTGGCTGGGTGGATAGATTAAGTTACCCATGCAATTACCAAAATTTCACATAGATAAACCAGAGCTCTAGTGCTTTTCTTTGATCAATAAATTTAACTCTGGGTAGATGAAGACTTACCCCTTATGTGAAAGCGTGATACAAATATTTTATAGTTTAAGAAAGAAAGAAAGAAAGAAAGAAAGAAAGAAAGAAAAGGAAAAGGCGTCTGAGGTGGGAATTTGGATCTCATATACTACAGTTTGTTCGATAAAATTCTCTGGAAATTCTCTCAAAGACCAAAAGACAAACAATAAGGAGGCTGAAGAATATTCCTGATATAAAGAGACACGACTACATTGGGTAACGCTAGAGAGCAGAGTGGAAGAAAGATATGGAAGAAGAAAGCATGCCTGTTTCAGTTTGGCTTTTTGTAGACAAACTCAATGGAGAACAAGAAGGGAAAAAAATGGTGCTTACACTTTAGGCATTCAGGATCAGTTTGCAGGCACGATCCATCCATGTTCGTATCCAAAACAATTTTTGTGTGTTTTAACTCACTCAGCCAAAGGAGGAAACGCCTCTTCATCCCTCGACTCCTGTTCACTCGTGGGGACGCTCACACAGACACAGAAAGGCGCGCTACTAATATGCTTCATTCACTGGCAGTTGGTATTTATGTCTGGTGCTTTGCTGGTTTCTATATCTATCTATCTATCTATCTATCTATCTATCTATCTATCTATCTATCTATCTATCTATCTATCTATCTATCTATCTATCTATCTATCTATCTATCTATCTATCTATCTATCTATCTATCTATCTATCTTTGTCAGTCTGTCCATTATCTATCTATCTATCTATCTATCTATCTATCTATCTATCATTAGATAACAGTCTATCTATCTATCTATCTATCTATCTATCTATCTATCTATCTATCTTTGTCAGTCTGTCCATTATCTATCTATCTATCTATCTATCTATCTATCTATCCTTAGATAACAGTCTATCTCTATCTATCTATCTATCCTTATATAACAGTTTATCTATCATTAGATAACAGTCTATCTATCTATCTATCTATCTATCTATCTATCTATCTATCTATCTATCTATCTATCTCTTTTATATATATATATATATATATATATATATATATATCTTAAGTAGATGTCTGTCAATCTCAGTGTTGTTCATAGCTAGAATAAACTAGCTATTTTCATGTGTTTATATTCATCCATATTTCTAAGTGGTTTGTATATACGTGGACATTTTGAGATAGCAGCCAAACACAAGCCGAAACCTTTTCGCAAACAAAAACAAGGAGATCGATTTCATCACAGAAATTTATTTTCATCGACTCCAATATGATCTTTATATTTACTTTTTTTTTTCTTACTCTCCTTTTTTTAAGCAGTTTTTTATCAAATACGTGTGACTGAGAAAAGCAAACAGGTTTGTTGCGTACCGACAACAGTGACCAATTCGGCATTAGTTTTTGATGGCTCATTAGAAATAATTTTTTTTTTATCAAAAGCAAAAATAAAGCGAGACAAGTTTAATAAATATTATGTAGAATTATGAATGATTATTGATATTATCCTAATTATTCTAAGAGCAATCGTGACCAATATATTCACCTTTGCACTCTTAACTCTTCGTTTCGTTCCGTGTCTTCTTCGACCTTCCTCAGTGTCTAAATAATCAATTTCTGCTTCTTTAATAGTATTCATTTTTTGAAATCATTTCCCTCCAAGTAAGGCGGGACGGCCACTAGTGTCCCGGGGATTACAGGGAAAGAATTGACAAGGTATTGAAGAAAAGATGAAAGATCAATGGGATTTAAGAAGAAAAAAGATGACAATTGGTGTTGTATTGAATTTTTTGGAGGTTGTAGTTATGAGGGAATCAAATAAACGAAAGAGAGTTCAACAGGTAAGAATTGCGAGAAAAGAAGCTGTTCGAGTAGATAGGGAGTTATATTTAACTATTTCAACAGTGAAACCTAGATGGCAATCTATTAGCACGCTTAAATTCGCGTGACCAGGGCACCTGGGAAAAAGTTCGACGGAGCGTATGTCATGAAAATATTAGCAGAAAAGACAGAGGTAAGCCACGTCATGTCGGTGAGAAAGTGAGTGAAGTCGAGGTCCAAACTCAGGACAGATTACATTGCAGATCCTTTAAATATTGCCGAGAACCTCGAGATGAATAGCAGGAGCACCCGACCAGATATCGCAACAGTATTCAATTCAGGACGAATGGTAGATTTATAAACTTGCAAGATTGATTCTGATGAGAACCTCACGATGAATAGCAGGAGCACCCAACCAGATATCGCAACAGTATTCAATTCAGGACGAATGGTAGATTTATAAACTTGCAAGATGGATTCTGATGAGAACCTCACGATGAATAGCAGGAGCACCCAACCAGATATAGCAACAGTATTCAATTCAGGACGAATGGTAGATTTATAAACTTGCAAGATGGATTCTGATGAGAACCTCACGATGAATAGCAGGAGCACCCAACCAGATATCGCAACAGTATTCAATTCAGGACGAATGGTAGATTTATAAACTTGCAAGATGGATTCTGATGAGAACCTCACGATGAATAGCAGGAGCACCCAACCAGATATAGCAACAGTATTCAATTCAGGACGAATGGTAGATTTATAAACTTGCAAGATGGATTCTGATGAGAACCTCGAGATGAATAGCAGGAGCACCCGACCAGATAAGGCAACAGTATTTCATGCACGGACGAATGGTAGATTTATAAATGTGCAAGATGGATTCTGATGAGAACCTCGAGATGAATAGCAGAGCACCTGACCATAAGGTGTTCATATTTCATGCACGGACGAATGGTAGGATTTATAAATGTGCAAGATGGATTCTGATGAGAACCTCGAGATGAATAGCAGGAGCACCCGACCGGATGGCAACAGTATTTCATGCACGGACGAATGGTAGATTTATAAATGTGCAAGATGGATTCGGATGAGAACTCGAGATGAATAGCAGGAGCACCCGACCAGATAAGGCAACAGTATTTCATGCACGGACGAATGGTAGATTTATAAAATGTGCAAGATGGATTCTGATGAGAACCTCGAGATGAATAGGCAGGAGCACCCGACCAGATAAGGCAACAGTATTTCATGCACGGACGAATGGTAGATTTATAAAGTCGTAAAAGATGGATTCTGATGAGAACCTCGAGATGAATAGCAGGAGCACCGGACCAGATAAGGCAACAGTATTTCATGCACGGACGAATGGTAGATTTATAAACTTGCAAGATGGATTCTGATGAGAACCTCGAGATGAATAGCAGGAGCACCGACCAGATAAGGCAACAGTATTTCATGCACGGACGAATGGTAGATTTATAAATCTGCAAGATGATTCTGATGAGAACCTCGAGATGAATAGCAGGAGCACCCGACCAGATAAGGCAACAGTATTTGGCGCACGGACGAATGGTAGATTTATAAATGTGCAAGATGGATTCTGATGAGAACTCGAGATGAATAGCAGGAGCACTGACCAGATAAGGCAACAGTATTTCATGTACTGACGAATGGTAGATTTATAAACTTGCAAGATATCTTGATGAGAACCTGAGATGAATAGCAGGAGCACCCGACCAGATAAGGCAACAGTATTTCATGCACGGACGAATGGTAGATTTATAAATGTGTGCAAGATGGATTCTGATGAGAACCTCGAGATGAATAGTGGTATACCCGACCAGATAAGGCAACAGAGCCATGCACGGACGAATGGTAGATTTAAATGTGCAAGATATTCTGATGAGAACCTCGAGATGAATAGCAGGAGCACCCGGACCAGATAAGGCAACAGTATTTCATACTAATGAATGGTAGATTTATAAATGTGCAAGATGGATTCTGATGAGAACCTCGAGATGAAGGAGAGCAATCTGACCAGATAAGGCAAATGTATTTCATGC
Organism: Ascarosepion bandense; assembly: GCA_037127315.1. Taxonomy (NCBI): domain Eukaryota; kingdom Metazoa; phylum Mollusca; class Cephalopoda; order Sepiida; family Sepiidae; genus Ascarosepion; species Ascarosepion bandense. The sequence continues at coordinate 1,476,669 of JBBBDQ010001118.1, read as the reverse complement.
ACGGACGAATGGTAGATTTATAAATGCAAGATGGATTCTGATGAGAACCTGAGATGAATAGCAGGAGCACCCGACCAGATAAGGCAACAGTATTTCATGCACGGACGAATGGTAGATTTATAAATGTGCAAGATGGATTCTGATTAGAGAACTCGAGATGAATAGCAGGAGCACCCGACCAGATAAGGCAACAGTATTTCATGCACGGACGAATGGTAGATTTATAAATGTGCAAGATGGATTCTGATGAGAACCTCGAGATGAATAGCAGGAGCACCCGACCAGATAAGGCAACAGTATTTCATGCACGGACGAATGGTAGATTTATAAATGTGCAAGATGGATTCTGATGAGAACCTCGAGATGGTGAGCACCCGACCAGATAAGCAAAGTAACAGTATTTCATGCACGAACGAATGGTAGATTTATAAATGTGCAAGATGGATTCTGATGAGAACCTCGAGATGAATAGCAGGAGCACCCGACCAGATAAGGCAACAGACAAGTGCACGGACGAATGGTAGATTTATAAACTTGCAAGATGGATTCTGATGAGAACCTCGAGATGAATAGCAGGAGCACCCGACCAGATAAGGCAACAGTATTTCATGCACGGACGAATGGTAGATTTATAAACTTGCAAGATGGATTCTGATGAGAACCTCGAGATGAATAGTATGGAGCACTCCGACCAGATAAGGCAACAGTATTTCATGCACGGACGAATGGTAGATTTATAAACTTGCAAGATGGATTCTGATGAGAACCTCGAGATGAATAGCAGGAGCACCCGACCAGATGTGGCAACAATATTCAATGCACGGACGAATGGTAGATTTATAAATGCGGATGAGCCCGATGAGAACTCTGAGATGAATAGCAGGAAAGCACCCGACCAGATGTGGCAACAATATTCAATGGCTGACGAATGGTAGATTTATAAATGTGCAAGATGGATTCTGATGAGAACCTGGAGATGAATAGCAGGAGCACCCGACCAGATGTGGCAACAATATTCAATGCACGGACGAATGGTAGATTTATAAATGTGCAAGATGGATTCTGATGAGAACCTCGAGATGAATAGCAGGAGCACCCGACCAGATGTGGCAACAATATTCAATGCACGGACGAATGGTAGATTTATAAATGTGCAAGATGGATTCTGATGAGAACCTCGAGATGAATAGCAGGAGCACCCGACCAGATAAGGCAACAGTATTTCATGCACGGACGAATGGTAGATTTATAAATGTGCAAGATGGATTCTGATGAGAACCTCGAGATGAATAGCAGGAGCACCCGACCAGATAAGGCAACAGTATTTCATGCACGGACGAATGGTAGATTTATAAATGTGCAAGATAGATTCTGACGATAAAAACTTTCTGGTCCAACACCCGACCTTCATAGCATTAGATGCAGCTATAGATCCGTTATATTCATTTCACTTCAAGCACTATCTTTATTTTTATGGCTTTTCACTAAATTTTAACCGGTGGGTTCTTCAGCCTTCCTAGTGTTGGTTAAAATCATAAGACGAATCCACATTATACCACAAGTTTTAGAAACTACAATCCTCACCTGCTACATTTTTTTTGTTGTTGTTGTGGTTCTTTTTTTTTTTTCGGTTTTTTCATTGTCTAAAATTCCGTTTCTTGATCATTATTTCATGCGTTATTTTACAACGGATAATTCGTAGAATACTGAATTTTTCTGAAATCAAACGATTACCGGGTTTCCTCATACGCCGATGAGCTCCTCAAAGAGTAATTAAGAGATTGATTGTTAGGGTGAGATATCTTGCCTTTCATGGTATATCACAGTGTCCATATCCTTTCTAATCTTTAAGCGATATGTATTAATTGATTATAAGAAACCATGATTGATGATAAGATACGATTGAGAAAAAGGTTCTCTTCTGACTGACACTACATATACTCGTATTTTTAGGAAAAATTAATTTCTTAATGTACATTCTATTTCTCAGTAATCGTCCGGCATGACAAAAAAAAAAATGAAAATATTCAAATATCAAATAATTTACTGAACCTTTAGGTTGAACCAAGGAAGAAAAATCCTAGTAGTTTTCATGGTTGATGCAATTTCAAATATTGATATGACTTTTAGGGTTTCAACGTTTTTGTTTGATAAGCGTTTTTTTGCGCATTTAAATGTCTGCAGGGACATTCAGAAAAAGGTTTATTAATTTTGGGAAAAGAATGTCTGCTTTATATCCATTTATATTCAAAGCAATAAAGGATAAAATGTCGCACACATTTTCATACATGTATACAAACGCACGTACGCATACGTGCATGACTAATATATATATATATATATATATACACTGTCTTGTATGTGGATGACAAATATATTATGCTCTCTTTACGGCTGAGCTCTCTAGAGAAGAAAATTTTAAAAACAGTTTCCACTTCTGCGATATCTGCATTACTCTTCAGGAATGAATTGAGTTCTTTCGGTGACTGGCGTGTGTATACACTGCTTATATACAACACGTTAAAATTTCCCTTCTCTGATTCTATGCGCCTATGGCTTAATGGGTAGCTTAGGACTGACATCAAATCGGTCGAGTTTCGATCCCGGCCAGAAGCAAATGGATGTATTTAACTACACTGATGAGCTGTGATACAGTGAAACAGGCTTGTATGTGGATGACTAATATATATATATATATAAACTTCGAAGTCGACATGCTCAGTTAAAGTGATAAATATTTTGTACTAAATTATATATATAATTATATATAACACGGTCGTCTGTTAATTTTTAAGTTACAATTCTCTTTTCTTTTTTTGTGAACCCAGACGATGTCAATTTTTTCTTTTCTTGTTTATTTGTTTTTATTTTGTTTTATCTTTTTCTTTTTTCTTTTTCTTTTTTCTTTTCTTTTTTTTAATTTTTTTCTTTTTTAATTTCTTTGCAAATCTATTTAAAAAGGAAAATTAGACTGATTTTTCTCCAGTTTCTGAAAGGATTTTTCTGTTGCTGAGGTGATGTGTTATCCCCCGTGGGGATTTTCATATCGAAATGGTCATTCAACATCATTGAATTAATCCTTTTTTAATTTATATTTGCTCTGTAATATTTTATTACATGGAGCTCTCTTCCTGTATCATTTTTTAATATTAAAATAAAATTTTTAATATTAATTAGGATCGGGTTTTGGAATTTACCTTCCTGCTCTTTTCACTTGGATTAAAGTATCTGAATTAAAGTATATATATATATATATATATATATATATATATATATATATATATATATATGTATATATATATATATATATATATTTTCTAGACATATGCTATTAAATATAAGAGACAATGAATGTCTATTATGTTTAATCATGAGCCGTTCTAAACGTCGTATTTTTGCTTTAATTTCAGTTGAAAATAAAGACAAAAATTCTCCAACATCAAATCGGTCAAAACTACCTCTCTGAAGATGGCTCATGTGAGCCGAAAGCTTAGAAGAAAACCAATAAATAATTATCCAAATGTTGGAGAATTTTTGTCTTTATTTTCAACTGAAATTAAAGCAAAAATACGACGTTTAGAACGGCTCATGATTAAACATAATAGACATTCATTGTCTCTTATATTTAATAGCATATGTCTAGAAAATTACTTGCTGCCTCGATATACTAAATTTAATTTACATGATGCCGCAGCGTTAAATGATCCCAGCGCTAAGAAATTGCAATGGAACCTCATAAAACGTCAAATGCACACAGCCAAACAGGAATTACAAGAAATCAACACTGAAATTGTACACATCAAAGAAATTTTACAGTCTTCTACCACAAGTGAAAAATTCAAGGAAATATTGGATTTATTATACAATACAACACAAAAGGAACATGAATCCCATAAACAAGTCATCCAAAAAAAGCTAAACAAATTATATAAAGGAAAAATACTTTTACCAAACATCAATGACAACTTCATTAACCTATCGGATTACCAACTTACTCCAGATGAAATAGAATTCCTTAATCTCGGACCAAATTTTCATGTCGCACAGAAACCTAATTCAATGTTTAAACAAATGGAAATTGAAGCTTTATACCAACAAATACTTCAACTCGAACAGGACAACCATATTACTACACAGGTAGGCTTAAAAGAATTACTCAAAGCTGAATCAATCAAACACCGTTACCATAAAAACCCTAATGATATTATAAATATGCCTCTCATAAAAGCATCCACACCTCTCAAAAATAACAAAAATATTGTTATCCGACGTGCCGATAAAACCAATACTTTTGTTATTTTAAACAGACAAGAATATTACTCCAAATTACAGGCCATTCTCGACGATCACAACAAATTTAAAAAATTAACTTGTAATACCACAACCCAACTTAAAAAACATATTAATAAACTTATTACTGCAAACAATGCTGAAATAGGATCCTATAAACTTCAAAAGATTATAGGTGATTATCAGCCCGGCTACCTTTATGGAAATGTAAAAATCCATAAAAAAGATCATCCCCTCCGACCTATCATTTCTCAAATACCCACACCAATATATAACCTTTCCAAAACACTTAACAAACTAATTACTCCCTATCTTCCTGGTAGATATAGCATTAACTCCACGGACGAATTTTTACAGATTCTCCATTCCGTAAAACCTAATAATCAAATGATTGCATCTTTGGATGTTCAAAACTTATTCACAAATGTTCCCGTCCAGGAAACAATTGACATCATTATCCGTGATGTATACAACCATGCTACTCTCCCATCAATCAATATTAAACCCACTATATTAAAAAAACTATTATTAGCATGCACCACACAAGTACCCTTTCACGATCCCTTAGGCAATATTTATACACAAATAGATGGTATTGCGATGGGATCTCCTTTAGGCCCCCTCTTTTCTAATTATTATATGGCAAATCTAGAAAATAAAATAATTAATGACAACAATAAACCTTCTATATATGTAAGATATATAGATGACATCTTTGTTTTAGCTAAGAATATCGATCAAATTAAATATCTTAAAAACAAATTTGAAAGTCACTCCGTCCTCAAATTTACATTAGAACTTAATATTAATAACAAACTCCCATTCCTTGATGTATTCATTGATTCTAGCACACATAAATTTACTACTTCTCTATATAGGAAACCAACTAGCATAAATTCGTGTCTTCTTAATTATAATAGTGAATGTCCCCAACGATATAAGTTAGCTGTTATAAAAAACTTACTTCAACGCACACAAATGATATCTTCTTCAAAATCTATATTTTATAAAGAATTACACAACATTAAGCAAACGCTAGTCAATAATGGATTTCCTAACTCCGTTATTGATCAACAAATTAAAATGTATCTCAACAAACTTAACAATAGCTCTAACAATAATGATAATATTAATAATAATGGTTTACATCAAAATAAACATAACACTATTAACTTATACTATTGCAACCAAATACATAATAATTATAAACAAGATGAAAAAACTCTCAAAAACATAATACGTAGAAATGTTAAACCAGTCGAAAGTAATAATCAAATTAAACTCATTATATATTATAAAAAGTTTAAAACAATTGACCTCATAGTTTATAATAACCCAACAGGCACTAAACTAAATTCTTTACAAAAAACCAATGTAGTGTACCAATTTACATGCCCATTCAGAGATTGCATCTCTGATACTAATCAAAAACCTAGTACATATATTGGTTTTACCACAACCACGCTCTCCCGTAGACTTACATGTCATCTTTCAATTAAACAACATTTCTCTGAAAAACATAAACATGTAGGTAATATCAGACAGATTTTGGTCAACAATACGGTGATCCTTACTCATACACACAGTAAGAGGAACCTGCAGATATTGGAGGCCATGTACATCAAATCAAAACAACCAACACTCAATAAAATCAACTTTAAAACAGGAAATAACATATTACATTGCATTTGACTAGATGGTTTTGTTGTCATTTCGCGCTATCCCGCGGTGTGACGTCATAAAACCGCATCGCAAACTTAAGAACTGCGTTTATTATTTTTGGTAACTATTGCCGTTGCCAAGCGGAGTTTTATGTCAACACAAAATAAAATCGTCGGTGATGGTGGATTTTATAATATTTCAGTTTAAACTACCTCTCTGAAGATGGCTCATGTGAGCCGAAAGCTTAGAAGAAAACCAATAAATAATTATCCAAATGTTGGAGAATTTTTGTCTTTATTTTCAACTGAAATTAAAGCAAAAATACGACGTTTAAGAACGGCTCATGATTAAACATAATAGACATTCATTGTCTCTTATATTTAATAGCATATGTCTAGAAAATTACTTGCTGCCTCGATATACTAAATATATATATATATATATATATATATATATATATATTAATGAAATAAAAGTGTGTACCATAATGTTACACAACATTATAAAATAATATAAAAGTGAAACAATCGGTTTCGCTCCCGCTCTTCAGGCCTCTCGAGATGGAATAAAGGGTGCCACCGGAACAGACACAACACTGAACCAGTTACCACTAAAATTAGTAGCAGACTTTTTTATTATTTAATTGGTGCTCACAAATAGCGGAACCGTAAGTATTTGGGACTAGTTCATTCCGAGGCAAGATGTGGTTCCTGATCTTATTTGAACATGTTGCTTAATTCTCATCTCCAGACGCTGAGTAGTTCTCCCTATATAGTCAGTACCGCAACTACAATTATATTGTGAATAATAGAATTAATTTGATGAGGAAGGAGAGCATCCTTGCGCCAAGAACATAATATAGGTCGGGTTTGATATACTATACTTACTTAAGCCGAGAAAAAACAACGTTGACGTTTATTCCATCTCAACGTGCTGGAGGATCCATAGGTCCGGTTCCGCAAACCTTCCCTGTGTAAACAGCGTGAATGTCATATTTTTCCCCTCTTTCACCATTACACATTTCTTTATTTTAATCTAAGTTTAAATCTCCCGTAGAGGCCTGACAAAAACCGGTTGCTTGGCTTTTATATTATTTTATAATGTTGTGTAACATTAAGCTACACACTTTTATCTCATTAATTAAATTTTCTAACTATAAAAAGATCTTCATATATATATATATATATATATATATATATATATCCCTGGCTATTAGATTAGGCTCATTCATCGTGGTATAGTACCTTTTTGTCTTTGTCTTTTAACCCTCTCACTGAAAATTAAAAATTAAAACTAATAAAATTGTTAACCCCCCCCTTCCTTTGACTTATTTTTTTCTTTGATTTTTTGGTCACGTGGGTTGTCTTAATTACCTTTTTATATGTCGTTTTTTCTTTACCTCTTTAATCAGCTTTCCCTGACGATCCGTTTAGTAGAAACCGAGGTAGGTTCGTCTGGCTCATTAGGTGCTATTCAGTTTGCTTTACCTTTGTATTGAGCACTTTTTGTTAGATGGTTACTCGTGTCGGGTTTTTTCTTTTTCTTTTGGGCTTCGTGCTGATTTCTGTCTGAACACTTTTGACATACTTTCATGTCCTAAGCTCTTTCATTTTTTTTTCTTTTTAAAAACCTTTTTTTTTGCTTCGTTCGAAAGTTTTCGAGGAAGGTTTTTCGAGACGAGTATAACTATATATAATCACGTTTATATATATATATATTCATAAGCTGATATCACGGTCAATTCCAAGTAGTGAAAGTCTGTTTCATTTTTTTACGTAATTATCAGGCCAAATGCGTTGTGTTTTTACTCGGCCATTTATGTACTACTGACCTGTATATATAAATAATCGAGCGAAAAAACACCCCACTTGGCCTGACGATAGCGTATAAGTATGAAACAGACTATCACTGCTAAGTGTTGACTTCAATGTACACTTTTATATTTACGTAAGTTCTATCTCTGAGAACTTAAACCCATAAATATTACATAACTTAAAACTATATAGATATGCAAATGTGACTATGTATACATCTGTTATCTCTCTCTACAGACATATTTAGAGCAAAGCATAGGCACATATTCGATAAAATTAAAAGTGAACTTCACTCTACTTTGAGTTTCGTGGAATTATAACACTCTTCAGGTGTTTTGATTGTATTATAAATCAAATCTTCTGAAGCATCGGCGTAATTCAGCGAAGAAAATCAAATTAAAGATAAGAACACTTAATTTTATTTATTGCTATTAACGCTCTCTCTCTCTCTCTCTCTATATATATATATATATATATATATCGAGCACTATAATTAAAGCGACTAGTTGTCGCAACATTTTTTATTAAATCACATCTTACCTGATTGATGTTACTTTCATCATCCTGTGTCCAGAATTTCGTAAACAGATCCATCCACCTACTCGTCAGAGGATATCAGCAACTGACTGCTTATATTTGTCTATTTTTCTTTTTTATATGCGATTATCATTGGTGCAAATTTTTTAATAGTATATATGTGCGTGTGTGCGCTTGCACCCGTTAACCCATGCGCTCGTCTGTGTCGATGACAGTACCTCTAGGGTGTCGTGATTATTTGCTTTTTTTTTTTTTTTTTTTTTTTTTTTTTTCAGGTTCCACTCACTCCTTAATCTTTTCTTTCTTTTTTGTTTCAATTGTGGCCATTTGGATTCCAGTTGGATTCCATTTGGATTCCATTTGGATTCCATTTGGATTCCAGTTGGATTCCATTTGGATTCCAGTTGGATTCCAGTTGGATTCCATTTGGATTCCAGTTGGATTCCATTTGGATTCCATTTGGATTCCAGTTGGATTCCATTTGGATTTCAGTTCTTCTATACAGACTGTCGTTTTTCATTTTTGAACCTTCGAATTTTTTCTTGATTTAGAAAATTGTATTTGATAAATAATAAATTTTTACATAAATAATAAATTTTAATGGTTAAATGCATATTATCTCAATCTATCTCTTGCTATATATATATATATACATCTATCTATATATATATATATATATATATAGGAAAAACTACTAAAAAGTTGTAAGTTTAGAAATGTATTTTTTTGACAGTTTTTATTTATTTCTATTATTATATTTGATATTTCAAACCGTCCTCGGCTTTTCATCAGAAACAAATGATTTTAAAATTTAAATTAGAAATGTTTACACGATGAGCGTTCGTCCGAGAGATTGTTTACATCAAGTGACGCAGAAACCGACAGATTTTTTTAAATATTTGTAAACGTAAACCTATCTTTAATAATACTTATAAATGTTGTTTTAAAGAAAAAATTTTTTAAGTGTATCTAAAAAATGTTTAACTATTGAAATATTTATCTGCTTGTTATCGGAAGAATCTGCTTTGTTATCGGTCCTGTCCTGATATCTCGGCCTCAGTCATTTCTATTAATATTTTTTTGGTAACTGTTAGGGTGAGCTTTATTACTGTTGTTTATTGCTTCAAATTTAAGCCTAATGCTAGATAGGCTGGTTGGTTTCATCATTTTATTGCTGAAATTGCTAGATGTAACCGTAAGTTCTATTGTAATGTTTCCCCTAGCATGTCTCTCCTATGAAACTCACTTCCGGTTTTCTGTTTTTAATCCATAGCAAAATCTACTGCTAAGAAGATTGGGTCACTATGTCGATCCAGGATGTTTTTTCCACCTGAATCCATCCTGCATATTTACAAGTCAACCATCCGTCCGTGCATGGAGTACTGCTGCCATTTATGGTCAGGTGCCCCTGCCGTTCTCCTAAGTGTTCTTGACAAGCTCCAAAGAAGAGTCTGTAATGTGGTAGGTACTGATCTGGCGACTCGACTGCAGCCACTTCACCATCGTCGAAATGTGGCCTCCCTTTGTCTCTTCTACAAATACTTTCATGGCTTCTGCTCGGATGAGCTTAAGTCACTGATGCCTCCTCAACAGGTGTTTACTCGTGCAACCAGACTGGCAACTGGGTCCCACCCATTCACAGTCAAGTTAGCCAAATGCAGACGACAATTCTACTCCTGCAGCTTCCTCTCTCGCACCTCCCGCCTGTGGAACTCGCTCCCGTATTCTTGCTTTCCTGACGGCTACAACCTCCAGAAATTTAAATGCAAAGTCAATACTCATCTATTAACTACTGGCCTCTAGCTCTCTCCCCTCCCCTGTATAACCTTCCCTTTCTCCACCTATGTATCTGTCATCACACCTGCTTTCTCAGCTTTCTATTGTTCCTTTCTAACTAGTTGGTACTCCTCACTCTTTTCTAATTAATCTTGTTACATTTATGTAACCCCTGCACATCAGTGGCGTTTCCGCCTTGCTCGGGGTGAAATGATTAAAAAAAAAAAAACAAAAACAAACTACGATCTCAAAAAAAAAAAGTCATTAAAAAATCGTCCTGTATCGGCGTTTAATCCTGTTTTTTTATAATAGTTTTTCTCAGCTTTTTTTAAAATTAGAGGTTGTATCACCTTGCGTTTAGTGAAATGATTAAATATATATGTTCATTTATAGAATGTTGTTGCAAAAACACTGATAATAAAAATATTGGTTGGAAACACACACAGGAAAAGAAAGTATAACAAGTCCAAAGAGGTTCACCAGGCAACGAACGACGAAAAAAACCTTAAATGTGCATACCATGTTTTATACACTCAACCTGGCTACCACTCAGCCAATGAGCTCTCAGAACCAGTCAATAAAAATGTCTACAAGCAACACCAACACCTTTAGAAGCACGAAGTGCTGTTCGACTCACCATCCGTCCAAAGTTCGTCAATTCGCTGTTTCCACACTCCCTTGCAAAACATACACGCCACTCTGGCCCTTTTGGGTCGCCGAGGTAAGTCACTGCTACAGAAGTTTTGCATTATATTCATTCAATAATAAATTATAGCTGTCCAGGTTGTGAAAGGGATATTTTACGATGCCAATGACCACACAAGTTGTATTTATGTTCAGCTTAGCACACTGTTGCATACGCGGTGCATCACGTTAGAATATAACACTTGAGAAAACTGTAACCACTTATTAGAACAACACGCTAACGAACGTCTTCAAAAACAAATCACGCTTTTGGCCGTTACTTCCTCATCGGGCCGCCGGCGTTCGAAAAAAAAAGCGCATTTATCTTTAAACTAGCAGTATAGCCCGGCGTTGCTCGGGTGTAATGAAAGCTTTTATATATATATATATTATCGGTTTTCTGCACTATTGTAAGAACTGCAACCTTGAAATTTCTGAATATCGTTTCTTATGTCGTTGTCTATGATTGTATAAAATTTGATTAAAATCGGACCACTCCTTCTATAACGCGATTTTTTCGATTATCGATTTTCGATATCTATCGGGGGTACCTTGACACAAAACCTAGCTAAGAACACTCGCAGACGCTTATAGTACAACTGTGTAAATTTTCAAGAAAATTGGTTCAGCCATTTCGGAGTCTATAAGGTAACGGACACACACACACACACACACACACACACACACACACACACACACACACAAAGTTCCATTTATAAATAAGTTTAGATAGATGATCTTCTTGCAAACAATCGCTCATATAGATTCCATCCTTACTTGATGTTTTATTACTGGGAATTATTGCATATGTACAGGGTGTATCAAAAAATTTTTTACAGATTTTGCGGGGGCTGGTTCCTCACATCAACACAAGGACAAAAGTCCATATACGCAATCCTGCAAATCCTTGGTTTTTGAGTCATTAAATGTCCAAAAGCAACACAGCAACTCATAGTAAATGTTCAAAATGTCCCCCACTTGATTCTACACACGTATGCACTCGTTGGATCATTCAAATACTCTTACACAACATAGAATCGTTTCGTAGGCCTCCATGACTCGTTGATGAAATGTCTCTGTATTATTAATGTGTGGGGCCTCGTGTCCATACCGTTCGCCTGGCCGTATCTGCTTGCTCATGATATAAATTTCCCATCACTGTTAAACGGAACACTTTTCACTATTACTCACTATTAGAGATGTTAAACTTTTAAAACAAACTCGTCAAAAATGTGCATGAATGGAAAACTTAACCTAGTCTCCTTGTTCGTAGATTTTCTTTACACTAAATAACTCAAGGATTTGCGGATATACATTTATATACACTTTTGAAATCATTTCAGCGGGTTACTGTGAGAGAAGGGCACTTCGACGTGGTGTAATGGTTAACAAGCTCGTCTCGCTAGAATCATTATAACTGAGTAGTGAGTTCGATCCTCACTGGGTACCCCCTACTTTCGGCCGTGTGTCACGTCTAAGCCACGCTGCGAAAATCACCTTCCTCCAGGTTTGGGGGTTGGGCGCAGGGCTAACAACCCTACCCCATAAAAAACAGTTTATTACGGAAACAGCAAAAACGCCGCCCTACACACCATTGGGTGTAACGGAAAAGTTTATTTTATTATTACAGTGAAAGAAAAAACTGGGTACAGGATGTATTGAAGAAAGGATAAGAGATGAACGGTATTCAAGAAGATAGAACATGTCAATTGAAATTGAAATTATTGAAGATTGTAGCTATCGGAGAAACAAATAAGCGGAAGGGAGTTCCACAGGCGGGAAATGCGAGAAAAGAAACTTTTCGAGCATTAGTGTTGGTTTCATCTAACTAATTCAACGGTAAAAAAAGCACGCTTAAATTTTACGTAGTTGGGGTATAAGGTAATAGGCTCGTTAGATCAGTTGCCATGAAAATATTTATAGAAAAGAACGAAGGAAGCCACATGACTTAGGTGAGAAAGCCATTTAAGTCCAGACCGATTACATGGCAGATACTTCTTTGGATTTTGTCGAAGACCACGAGCTGAATATCAGAAGCATTCGACCAGATGTGGCAACAGTATTCAATGAACAGCATTTATAAATGTGCATGATTGATTCTGATGAGATAAACTTTCTGGTCAACACAAGGACCCCAATTTCTTTGCAGTTAAAGATTCGATGTACTCGTTTCACTTCAGGTCGGTTGAAAAAGTGAGGCTCAGGAGTCTGTTGTTCTTGTTTGGTGTGAGTAACTTGTTCGCATAATTTGTAAAAGTATTTTGCTACACTATATATATATATATATATATATATATATATACATACATATTGCTAAATATGTCCTAATGATAATGATATATATATATATATATATATATATATATATATATATATATATATATGCTAAATATGTCCTAATGATAATGATATATATATATATATATATATATTGCTAAATATATCCTAATGATAATGATATATATATATATATATATATATATATATATATATATATATATATATACATATTGCTAAATATGTCCTAATGATAATGATATATATATATATATATATTGCTAAATATGTCCTAATGATAAATGAACTTTTACTTACTGTTGAAAAGTTCCATCGAGTTTTTTAACAACATAAACTAAAAGTTGATGCAAATGATTAACATCTTTCCTTAACTTTTGTCCAGTAGCTTATTTTCTTTGTTCCATTTAATCTTTAATTAAAAAAAAATCTATTATGTAAATTTCTGTAACTTTGTATAATATTTATGTATTACACCTTAATCTTTATTTGGTAAAAATTTAATTGCTAATCATACATTACTTTTTAAGTAATACGCATATTTATAATTTTGTTCTTTCCGTTCCTTATGGCCGCTACTGTATATTGGTCAACGCTAGTTTAGATTTGAGAGGAATATTTTAGTTAGAGACAACAAAGTTTGCATTGTTCCATTTTCTGTAGTATATTAACAAAATGTTCTTCTGGTTATTAAAGCGGTAATGATGATGCTTCAGATTATTCTAGTTGACATTCAGTCGAAATAATTATGGATCAGGATGCAGTTATTTGTTGCTATTTTATAGTGTCGTGTGTTAACCTTTTATTCGTGATTTAATATTGATTATTTAATTATGTGTTGATTATTATGTTGTCATTTTTCATCATATTTCGATTTCTGCTTTGGTCTCACTACCAACCAAGTCTGCGGGGAGACCTAAGGCAGGTAGTGGCGTGTTGTTATGGCTCCATTTCATGTTTTTCTATCTTCCCTATCATCTCCAGCATTACATAGATAAAGTTTTCCTTAGTGTGTGGGCTGTACTTAATAAGACAATTTTTTGTATATCTCTTAAGCTGGGGTTTCCAGGGATTCTTTCAATGTGTTGTTTTGTTCCATTTTTTATCATTCCAAGTGCACCTACTATCACTGGCACAACTCTTGTTTTCAATTTCCACATTTTTCCTATTTCAATTTCCAGGTCTTTATATTTTGACAGTTTTTCAAATTCCTTGATTGCTATGTTACAATCCGCTGGACAAGCCATATCAATTAATAGACAAGTTTTCTCCTTCTGGTTTTTAACAATAATGTCTGGCCTGTTTGCTTCAATTTTTCTGTCTGTGTAGATGGTGTAATCCCATAGAATGGTTACATCTTCTATTTCTGTAACCGGTGCTGGGTGATGTTCATACCAGTGTTTGCCTACAGCTTTTCCATAATGTTTGCATATTGCCCAATGTAAATATTGCCCAACTCTATCGTGGCGATTTTTATATTCATTTGGGGCAAGCACAGAACAGCCTGAGATTAGGTGGTCTATTGTTTCTTGGTGTTTATCACAAAACCTGCATTTTGGATCCATATTATTATGCATAATATTTGCCTGGAAGTTTCTCGTGAAAAGACTTTGGTCTTGTGCTGCAAGAATAAAGCCTTCAGTTTCGGACTTTAATCCAGATGCACGTAACCATCGATGAGTATTAACTTTGTCAACATTGGATTTATTGGCACGTACTGGATATTGGCCATGCAGAGGTTTGTCTTGCCAGCGCTGTTTCATTTGTTCAAGAGCTTTATCTTTGGCTTTCATTTTCATATTCTTTGCCGCAATAGTCGGCTCTTGACTTCCGTTCTGCTTTTCTACAGAATCTACTAACTGTAAATCTTGTTTGAATTTACTTATTACATTTACTTATGTTCATGTGTCTATTCGTAGTTTTTAATTTGTTTAATATTTAATTTTTTTCTTTGTAGTTTGTATTACTTTTCGGGTTTCATAATCTTATTTGCTTAGTTTAAAATATTGGCTTTGTCTATAGTACGTTACATTGCCTGTGTTGTATATAGAGCGTATTTATATTTTTCATATATTTTCCAATATTTGGGATGTACGTTGTGGTGCAGTAGATATCGTTTCGGAACGAGAAATCGGAGAGCCAAGTTGGAATTTCATTTGAATTCGGTGCATTAACTTACGTGCAAATACCCTTGGGAAAGGAATTAATCCATCTCTTCTCGCTCCAGCTATGAATTAACTAGCAGGGCAGATTGGTTTCTGTGCCTTGGTTGGCAATCAGTCTACTGTAGAAAGCAATGGCAACCTACTACCGGATAATCTTCTGCACAATCAGCCATGTCTCTTTCAAGATATGATCGCCCAAGCGTGTATCACGTATTGCCCTTAACTGACTGACATATTTTTCATAGTATTATTTTACAAGGTATTCGTTTTTAGTTTTCGCTTTTCAAGTAATATAGTAAACATTTGTTTTCCTGTCTGCATTTTGAGAAAAGAATTTATCAGAGCTTTCAAAATGTAGACACGAACGCAGACAGCGTTCATTCGTGAAATAAACTGTTGCTGCTTGGTGTTCACTTCAGAAATTTCTTTGATATTTACACACAACTTAGTTTTGATATTGCACAGTTTTATCCATAAATACAGAATAGCTGAAAAATATATCATCATCATATATATATATATATATATATATAATCATCCACAGACAGATCTGTTTCGCTATATCACAGCTCATCAGTACGGTTACACTCCGATTGCTTTTAACACACGATTGAAACCCGACCGAATTAGGTGGAGAAATGGAGCTGACTGGCCTGGTTGATGCACCGTCTTGTCCAACGACTGCTTATCGGACTTCGTTGTAATTCCTTAAAAATCTTAAGGTTAGTATGTGCGTTGTGGTGCAGTGGATATCGACTCGGAACGACAAATCGGCAAGCCTAGTTCGAATACTAGTTAAATTACTTGCATTCCTTTACGCACAAATACACTTCTGGAAAGGTATTAATCCGTCTCTTTCCTCCAGTTATATGTTAAATAATAGAACAGATTGGGTTCTATAGCCTTGGCTGGCAACCAGTCTACCGCAGACAGCAATGGCAACCTACTGCGGGATAATCTTCTGCCCAGTCAGATAATCTTCTGCCCAGTCAGACTCTTTCGAGACATGATAGCCAAAAGTGTGTAACTATAATAGTTAAAATGATTAAGGCTTTTACTCGTCATAAAGTGGGGGAACGGTTTTCTATTGTTATGAAGTAATAAACTGATCCCCCACTAATTACAACGCAATAATATAACACATCTCTTTCCCTTCTAGCTATGAGTCAAATATCAAGGCAGATTGGACTCTATAGGCTTGGCTGGCAACCAGTCTACCGCAGAAAGCAATGGCAACCTACTGCGGGATAATCTTCTGCCCAGTCAGTCAGGAGACTTTCGAGACATGATCGCCCAAAGCAAGTATCACGTTTGGCACTTAACTGACTGACAATAAGGTTATGCATGTCATCTTTTTCAGCTTTAATAGATTAATAAATTTTTACGCAGAATAATGTTGTAGTTTTCTGATTCAATAATTCTCTCATTCAATATATATATATATATATATATATATATATATATATATACTAGCAGTATAGCCCGGCGTTGCTCGGGTGTAATGAAAGCTTTAAAATTAATCTATGGTCATGGAGCTCAGACTCTTTGGACGTTGGCACGAAAGATTAAGAGGAATAGTTGTTTGCGGTTAAAGCGAAACCGTAGACTGAAAGAAAAATGAATGGATGTCAGTCAAATTTTGATGTCCTGGTATCAATATCAAATAAGTTTTTTTTTCGTCGTAAACTGAATTTTGAAGACTAAATAAGTCCTCTGAGTAAATGGTATCATGGCTGAGACTAAGAACTACAATTATACCTACTTAGAGCCAAACCCGAAGCAAAAACTAAAATAAAAGGGCTGAAAAAAATACAGATAAACAGACACACACACATCTTGCCTATATATATATATATATATATATATATATATATATATATTATCGATTTTCTGCACTATTGTAAGAACTGCAACCTTCAAACTTCTGAATATCATTTCTTATATCTTTGTCTATGAGTCTACGAAATTTGATTAAAATCGGACCAATCCTTCTATAACCCGATCTTTTCGATTATCGATTTTCGATATTTATCGGGGGTACCTCGACAGAAAAACTAGCTAAGAACACTCGCAGACACTTAAAGTACACATGTGCAAATCGGTTTCAGCCCTTTCGGAGTCTATAGGTAACGGACAAACACACACACACACATATATACACACAGACAGACAAAGTTACATTTATAAATAAGTTTAGATATATATTAATCAATCTCGCCCTATGCAAGCTACTAGTACACAAGTGTGTGGAAAAATTAAGAACATAAATATTAATAATGAGCGGGAAAAAGAAAGAGTAATCAGGAGGACAGTAGATAGTGATTGACAATGTATTTAAATTTTTGCAAATTAAAGTTGACTGGAAATCATTAATCCAGAATAGAATTTCTTGAGTGTGAAGAGCAACAAAATACACTGTTAACATAGAATCTAACCAGCGTAACTGTAAGCTGTTGAGATCTCAACGCCAGTGTAGTACTGCGCTTAACTTCAAAATGTCTACTCTTTACCAGTGTGAAGAGCTCATTCAAACAATCACCGTGCAGGGTGTCCATAAAGTTCGCGTGCACTTTACAAAATTTATAACTTTATTTGTATTTGTGATAGAAATAATCTGTAGAAAATATTCTAAATAAACAAGGTGGAGCTCTTTGTCATTTTGCTCTGCGTGTTAGACATTTTCTAAATCAGGAATTTCCCAAGAGATGGGAAATGTCGAGGCCAATGTCGAGGCCAATAATATGGTCCGCCCCTTCCGACCAAGATGGGTCGGAAGGGGCGGACCATATTATTGGCCTCGACATCCTCCAGGTTTCATTCGATTAGATGTGTTTTTATGGGCGATATGTGAAAACAATTGTGTATGCAACCAAACCAAGTTCATGAGAAGATTTGAAACCCTAACCCTAACCCCAACTAATGTGGTTTGGCATATGTTTTCCGTGAACTGCCAAATCGTATGACTCTTTGTTTTACTAATGATGGAGGACATGTGAAAACAAATAAAATTTCAATAAAACCTTAAAAAATATAGATTTACTTCTTTCTATTCCTTTTTAAAAAATGATTTCTATCGCAAATACAAATAAAGGTATACATTTTTTAAAGTGCACACGAACTTTATGGACGCCCTGTTGAAAAAGCATAGAAAGGCAACCTTATGGCGGTGGGAAAGTGAGTGAAGCAGAGCCATTAAATCAGGACCAACAATATTTATTGATTCTTCTTTAGATTTTATCAAAGGAGTTCCCGATAAATAGCAAGAATACCGGATCATATGTGTCAGAAATATTCTAAGCATGGACCGAATTTTGTCAATCAGTTTCGAATCAGTTTCTGACAGGCACTACCCCACATCACACTTTCGTCAATGTAGTAGAGCAATGTGTGGAAAACTTTGAAATTCATTCTGAACATTTGAACATCAGATTTGATCAGATTTGCTTTACTTTCATTTTCAAATGTTTTAACTATATTTCTGGAAATATATTTTCATCCTTCATTTTTCAGCTAAGATTTGAAACCAACTATTTTTTGTATAGATCCAATATTTAAGGCATACTCAAGTAGATGACTTTTATCAAACAATTTAGATTTCTGTGTAAATAATAAAACAAATCGTACACAGATCTTCATTGCGATGTTCAATTTTTAGAAGGTATGTGAAACCAGGGTAAATGTTGCATCTCTCTCTCTCTCTTTCTCTCTCTCTCTCTCTCTCTCTCTCTCTCTCTACATATATATATATATATATATATAGAGAGAGAGAGAGATATATATATATATATATATACAGAGAGAGAGAATATATATATATAGAGAGAGATAGAGAGAGAGCTATTGGCCGTGTGTAATGATAATATAGACGCTAAAAAGTCCGCTTACTTTTACCGTGCGTCCGTAGCTCAGAGGTAGATTCGCCGACTGGCGCCAAATAGGTCGGGTTTCAATCCTGGGTAAAAAGCAATCGACTGTCTAACCGCACCGATGAGCAGCGGATGACTATATGTATATTATTTTAAATCCCAAAAAGGAAATGTATATAGGTAAAATCCCCAAAACCAGATCCTATTAATATTAATTTTATCAATATTAAAAATTATCCAGGTGGTGGGCTCGATGTAAATAGTATTATCTATTTACAGAGCCAAATATGTATATCATATTAATAAATACTGAAATTTACATTCCGTTGAATAGCTATTTCAGCGAAAAAATTCTCGTTTCATCTGCAACGATCAAAATCAAAAATTTATTAATTCAAATATGATACAAAAATTCACATACCGTAAAGAGTTCAAAAACATCCATACACAGGAAGTTAAAAAAATATGTGGGAGGAAGGGAGATTAAGAAAGAAAAAAAAATATTTACGATTTGTTGTCCAGACATAAAAAAGGGGCAGAGCTAGAGATTAATGACTCGATATTAGAAAACTTTTAGATTACGTTTGTATTAAAGAATCAAAAAATAAAAATTAAATGTCATGGGAATTAGAAGTGTGTGGGGGGAGTAAAAGGAGTGGGGTGGGGAAGTAAAAGCAGTGGGGGGGGGGGGAAGGAAAAAGAAAGGGCAAATGGGGGTCGACGGGGGAAAAGTGAACAAAGAAATAAGACATTAAATATTTAGTAGCCGAGACGACTTGCCTTCAGATGGTAAAAGGTATATTACAAATTTATTAAAAAGCAGTAACCTAACTTTATAAGATTTAACTTCTATGAACATCGCGTGAGCTTAAATCTAAACCTATTAAACTGTCAGCTTGCAATATGCACCTGATATGAAATTCCGAGTGGTGGCATTGACTTAGAAAATAAATATATATATATATATAGTATATGAATTTACACACACACACACACACACACACACACACACACACACACACACACACACACACATATATATATATATATATATATATATATATATATATATATATTAATTCAGATAATATTCAGGGGGAATAGCTATTTCAAAAAAATTCGAGGAAAAGATTTGGTAATTAGTCTTAATGGATCCTAGTAACGTTAGATTAAATATTAAAACTGATCTAACAGAAAGTTCGATCTAAATTTTAATTTACGGAGCAAATATTTATTCCACATATGAACTGAAAATATTACATTGGAAGAACAACCATTTCAACAAGATTTTAAAATTCTGTTTATTCAGATCCCAGTAACAGATATTAATATTAATAGTATGAAAATATTAGTACCCTTAATACTTATTATAAATAATACATTTAATTTATATGCGGAATATATATATATATATATATATATATATACACACACACACACACACACACACACACACACACACACATATATATATATATATAGAGAGAGAGAGAGAGAGAGAGAGAGAGAGAGAAAGAAACAAAAACAACATGTCCACTGACATTTGGTAATAATGCGATGATTTTTTTTAGACTACAGACTTACTGATCTGTTTACCTAAATGGTAGTAGCTGCGAGGTTTTCATGCTGGCAATTCTCGTCTTGGAAAAGCAAATACTCAGCATCTATCAAAGATGTAGCGATCCAAAATTTTAATTGTAGATGTTCTGAAATTTTGCTTACCAATCATTTTGGGATAAAATTAAACTGAAAAATGAGCTAAAATTAATTCAAAAATAGAAAAATCAATAAATGTACACACAAAATATTTCTTTCTGACTTGCAAGACTTTTTTTTTTACAACTCAGAAAACAAATCTCGACAATCGAACAAAATTCCATTTGCGACATAGACTTAGGAACTTTTTTAAACAATAATGAAATTAACTTTCCTCGCGGTGGCGATATTTTCTACGACTCACAGTCGGAAAAAAAAAGTAACTATTCTGCTAATTTCTAAATAGGTGAGCACGAGACCAATTTAGTCAACAATTTACCCACCAAATACATTGCGAAAGTTATATTTGAATAGAATAGCAATTTACTTTGCTAAACGTTTTAATGATAACAAAAGTTATTTTAGCGCCTTACGTTTCAATCTCTTGGCAGTAGATAACATAGAAAGCGAAATTAGTGCCCCCACCATCAAAGAGAGAGAGAGAGAGAATTAAACTAAAAATACAAGATTTTGAACGCTCACCAAATCCAACTAGGATCGGCTCCAACGATCAGGGGTAGCCTGCGTTGAATGTTCCATGGAAGGATCGGCTTTGCCAGCCACCAAAGGATAGAGATTAAGAACATTCGGAAACGGAGAATAGTCGAAATCTCCGACTACGACAAGACTTACTCTCTCACTCCTCTCTCTCTCTCTTTATATATATATATTGTGTGTATTTTGGCAGCATTTTTTCATTAATGCAGGTTTCATTGAATAATATAGACAAGTTTTGTCTATTAATTTTGTGTAGGATCCGTTCATACCGTCTGATATACTTGATGGTGATGTCGTTGAAAGACAACAAAAAATCACAGTAATTGTTGATTTTTTTATCGGGTCTAAGTTTCGGCTCACATAAGCCATTATCAAAGAGTAAATATTTACGCTTATATATATATATATATATATATATATCGCCGACTGACACCATTTCGGTCAGGTTTCAATCCTGAGTAAAAAGCAATCGGATGTTTAACCGAACTGATGAGCTGTGATCCAGCGAAACAGATCTGTCTGTGGATGACTATATATATATATAGGTAGATAGATATTAAAATCCGACAAGATTAATAGAATATGTAAAGAACAGATACGAAAAGGAGTGTTAATTTAATATTTTTCACTTTAATAAGCTTCTTCAGAGATTTTTCTAAAGACGGATGTTTTAAAAGAAATTTTAAATTTTTTAAAAATCAAAAGAGACAGTATGTTGATTGAAGTCTGATTTCACATGTAACTATCTTTTGTGGTGACTTCGATCTGTTTGAGCAGCTGATAATAAACCACACCTAGCGAATACCACCAGATGAAGAACAGAAGCTTCGAAACTTGGATATTCGGCTTTGCCGCCGATGTTGATGCCTGCATGTGCTTACTCCCCGATCTTCTACGCTTAGGGTTATTGTAGTGTATCCACTTTTTATCGCCGGTCTCGATACGATGGGAAAAATAACCCTATTCTTTTCTGCCGGTGAAGCATCTTCGGGCTCCAACACCCAACGTCCATGTCCAAACATCCCGAATGATTCTAGGAGTTCAGCTTGCGCCTGGCATAAGTCTTCATGAAGTAATGCCTCCAATTATTCGTCTTCAAACTATTGCGGTGCACAACGGCATTCTTTATTTTCAGCATCAAAATCGTAATTTCTGATGCGTCTAAACCAATGTCTGTATGTTGTTTCCGGCAGAGCTTGGCTGCCGTAAGTCTCAACCAAGAATCCTGTGTACTTCTGCTGCACAATTCTTTTGAATAAAGTAGTGCAGTAAAATTCACCGCAAGTACATTTTCTTTGGGACGAAATCCGACATGTTTAACGCTATGAAAAACAAAATTGTTTACAGTTCGGCGAAATGACAAACACTGGATTTCAGCCTTGCTTATAGTACTTATATGCTACGATCTGAAACTACGCACAAGCAGTTTTGGGAATACCATCTGTTTGAGAACAGCGATAATTAATTCAAGCTCCATATATATGTATATATATATATATATGTATATGTGTGTGTGTGTGTGCGTTGTAGATATAATATAGAAGAATTCAAAGGAGTGTCCTGTATATAAAATGGTAAGATAACTTTCTATGAGAGCTCTAAATATATATATGTATATAAATACATATGGAGCAAATATATGTAAAAATTAAGACAGACACGTTATTCTATAGTTAAGTGGAAGTATGGCCTATTTCAGACGAACCATATCCAGCTTCCGTCTTTATTGTACAGAAGATTTTTACACGAATGAAATTCACAAGCCCGAAAAAAACAAAAACAGAAATAAATTTTATTTTTATTTCTGTTTTTGGTTTTTTCAGATTTGTGAATTTCATTCGTGTAAAATCTTCTGTACAATAAAGACGGAAGCTGAAGATGGTTCGCCTGAAATAGGCCTAGACATATATAACGTGTCTATCTTAATTTTTACACCCCCCCACCCCCCCCCCACACATATATATATATAAACAGAATAAGTAAAGAATATGTAGGAAAAAGTGTCTTTAATCTAACATGTTTCACTTTAACAAGTTTCTTCAGAGATTTATTAAAGACGAATGATTTAAACATCCAGGAGACAGTATGTTGATTGAGGTATCGTTTCATTGGTCAGATACGTGTCACGTGTGATAAAGCAATGGATCTGACAAATGAAACTATAACTCAATCAAAATTCTGTCTCATGGATTTTTAGATCATTCATCTTTAACCCTCTAGGGCCATTCCTATCATATTAGTGGGGGATCTGTTTATTACTTCATAACAATATAGAACTGATCCCCCACTTTATGACAAGTAGAAGCCTTAACTCTCTAGGGCCATTCGTATCATATTAGTGGGGGATCTGTTTATTACTTCATAACAATATAGAACTGATCCCCCACTTTATGACAAGTAGAAGCCTTAATCATATTATATTATTAACCCTCTAGGGCCATTCGTATCATATTAGTGGGGGATCTGTTTATTACTTCATAACAATATAGAACTGATCCCCCACTTTATGCCCAGTAGAAGCCTTAATCATATTATATTATTAACCCTCTAGGGCCATTCGTATCATATTAGTGGGGGATCTGTTTATTACTTCATAACAATATAGAACTGATCCCCCACTTTATGACAAGTAGAAGCCTTAATCATATTATATTGTTAACCCTCTAGGGCCATTCGTATCATATTAGTGGGGGATCTGTTTATTACTTCGTAACAATATAGAACTGATCCCCCACTTTATGCCCAGTAGAAGCCTTAACCCTCTAGGGCCATTCGTATCATATTTGATACAGTATGAAAACAAGCCTTGAAAGAAATATTTTCCTGAAAAATTTTTTAAGAGAAATATTTTATAAATTTCAAATGAAAGCAGTACTGATTTCTCAGTCAATGAATACCAAATGTTTCCTTATAGGGAAATACCAAATGTTTCCTTATAGGGAAATACTGTATCAAATATGATACGAATGGCCCTAGAGGGTTAATAAATCTCTGAAAAGGGCTTGTTAAAATGAAAAATGTTAGAGTGAAGACATTTTTTACCTACTTGTTCGTTAACTATTCTATTCATCTTGTCGTATTCCGATCCGTATATTCATCTCCACTGTGTTGTGTAGTTCCTTTGATTTCCTGGTCACGTGGGTTGTCTTAATTACATTTTTATATGTCGTTTTTTCTTTTCCTCTTTAGCCAGCTTTCTCTGACAATCCGTTTAGGAGAACCTAGGTAGGTTCGTCTGGCTCATTAGGTGCTACTTAGTTTGCTCTACCTTTGTATTGAGCGCTTTCTGTTAGATGGTTAATCGTGTCGGGTTTTTTTCTTTGGGCTTCGTGCTGATTTCGGTCCAAACACTGATGACTGACTTCTATGTCCTAAGCTCTTTCTTTTTTTTACAACCATTTTTTTCCTTCGTTCAGTAGTTTTCGAGACGAGTAGAATTGTAATCTCATGTATATATATATATATATATATATATAAAGGTTTCATGCAAAGAATTTGTTACTTTAACTGAGTAGATTCATGCCGGCTTGGAAGTTTACATTATGATCTACTCACTCATCAGGGATGGATTCTCTAAACCTATCAAATCGCTAAACATTTTCAGAACTTAACACTATATATATATATATATATATGTGTGTGTGTGTGTGTGTGTGTGTGTGTGTGTGTGTGTGTGTGTGTGTGTGAAAGTTGGCACTGATTTCTCTACCGAGAAAAACAGTTTGCTCGTATATTAATACAATCTTCAAATTTTTATACACACACACACACACACACACACACACACACATATATATATATATATATACGCTCACGTAACTGGGAATTTTTGAACGCGCAATTTTAAAATTACGAGAAATTATAATGGTATTTTTTGGCACGGTCAAATTTATTCATAATTTCTGTTCTTTCATTCAATAATCGATTTTTGTTTGGAATAGCAGATCGCTAACCTTTCTTCCTACAGCAGTCTACATATTTTGCTACCGTTGTAAGGCTTGTCTGTTTCTAATGAACATTGAGATTTCGCAAGAAATTGAGAGCAAATTGAATAATCATAGATAATATCATATATATATATATATATATATATATATGATTATGATTAATTATAATATATATATATGATATTGTCTATAATAATATATGATAATATCTATGATTATTCAATTTGCTATCAATTTCTTGCGAAATCTCAATGTTCATTAGAAACAAACTGAAGGAGTTTGACGTTTGTTTCTTTCATTTTTGTGATTTTCGATTGAATGAGAATTACTTTATTTACGCGCACCCGTCAACCCACTTTCCTTTCCAGATTTTACGACCTATGGAGGTTTTGATTACTTCAAAAACCTCCTTTGGAAATACTGAAGCATTTTAGGTACATTTTTTAAAAAAAAGCCTCCGTGTATCGCCCCAGATTCCTTATCGATTAAGTGTAATTTCCTTTAAGGTGAAACGAAAGAAGACATGTAAAACATCCCGAATCAAAAGATTTCGAAAAATTCAAGCAAGTTTAGGATTTATTTATTGTTTTTAACCAAATATTCGTAATAGACTCAAAGTTACTTCTTTGAAGAGTGTGTAGCGTCAAATTTTCTATAATAATGTTCTTGTCATAATAGTTGGTTTTGAAAATTATGCCAAACATCAAATAGTAATTAATAAATTGCATCCGATGTCCAATAGTTGATTTTCTAAGCGCCGCTTTAATGTGGCACAAGGCCGAAAGTATGGGGTCACCAGTGAGGATCGATCTCACTACTCAGTTGTAATAAGTTCTAGTGAACAAGCTTGCTAACCATTAAACCACGTCGTGGTAACCATCTGATGGACACAGGTTCGTATAAACACATCTTATTCTAACGACTAATTGTAAAGTTGAAATGTTGGAAATTTTAAAAATTAAAGATTAAAAAAAAAACTCCAAATTATCATGTCACTTACGCATAGCATATCATTTTGGCAGTTGGTAAGAGTTTATTTTCAGGTCACCTTTTTTATTTAAGGAAATAAATCGACTGTCTGTATCCACTACTTTCTAAAATATCCTTGTTACTCAGAGCTGTCAATCATGCGTTCTGTAGTGACTCCACAAATCACAATCCAATATCTGCAAGGTTTTTTACATATATATATATATAGTCATCCGGAGACAGATCTGTTTCGCTGTATCACAGCTCATCAGTACAGTTTGACATCCGATTGCTCTTAACTCAGGATTGAAACCCGACCGAATTGGTGTCAGTCGGCGATTCTACATCTGAGCTATGGAGGCAGACTTTTAGCGTATGATGTATCATACGCCAATAGCCAGAGTGCTCTAATTCATTACTGAACGAGCGATGCGTAGATGCTAGAGTAGCTACTGTTGTTTCAAAGCTTACCATTCTTCCAGATTGCTCAATCAGGGTGTGAGAGCGTAAATAGTCATCCGCAGATAAATCTGTTTCGCTGTATCTCAGCTCATCAGTACGGTTAGACATCCGATTGCTTTTAACCCAGGATTGAAACCCGACCGAATTGGCGTCAGTCGGCGATTCTACGGGCGCTCGGTAGAAGTAGGCAGACTTTCAGCGTATGATGTATTATACGCCAGTAGCCAGAGTGCTCTAATTCATTACTGAATGAGCTCTAACATAAGAAATGAAAATTATTTTAATAAAATAAAGGACCCACACAATACTTAAATATTGTTCTTAATACAATATAACTAAGTATAACACAATTATTTAATCCTAATTCTGACTTAAACTTTCTATCACTTTACTCATAGATAGTAGTAAAAAAATCTATTGTTCAATAAAAAAAAAATAAAAATAAAATCCAACCTCCTGTTAAAAATTATTGTCTACCTATTTAAAAAAATTTAAGGTTCCACTACGTATCTTACCCAGACAAAATTAAAAGGGGACATGTCTAGATCCAAGCCACTCTGCCTACTTTCATAACCCAAATGTTTAAATCTCCATGGTTACATAATTCTCAATTTTGATTGAAACATTTTGACACACCTAAACCATTTCTTCCAATTACCACTCCCTAATTTTCTAAATAACCATAAATTCATCTTATATTTTCAAAATAAATCATTTTTACCATATATTTTAACACATCATCTGAGAAGGAACAGTTTTGTTCTGAAACATGAGAATTTTTTGTAGTGATACTATGCTTTTATAAACCATTGTAACAACTATTACAATATAAAACTCTACTCTGTATCGAGCACTTTTTATAAAAGTAAATGCTTGAACAGTGGGTTTTTATTAAACTTCTTAATTTACGTATTCTTTCACATTTTGTAATATATATATATATATATATATATATATATATATATATATATATATCCAATATATATATATATATATATATATATATATATATATATATAGAAAGATATATATTCTACAACATCCTGATGCTCTAATGATCACGAATACTTTAAGTAGATTTTTTGGTAGTCATTCTAAAACTTTCAAAATGTCATAGTTTGTCGATTTCAAGAGTTCAAAATAATAAAAAGAGTTCAAAATCGTAATAATTGCAATTATTATGACTGCTATCATCGAGTTTTTGCTCTAGTATAAACTAATGGCTTATACAAGAGATAATGTGCAACAAGTTTACTTACTATGCCAATACTTTTCTCTGTAAAGGATACATTTTTTTCAGTAATATAGGACTCCATTCTTCGCCGGATTTCGAATTCTGTCGGCCTTTTTACGGAGCGCTTTACAAGCGTACCATCCTCATCAACAATGGTAGGTGCGACTATCACTGTCACAGTTTTATTATTGTTATTGTTGTTGGTATCACCAAAATAGAGCAAACTTTGAGAAATTAATAAGGTTTCTTGATATTTATTGATTTGTAGCGGATGAGAAATTAATTAAAATCAACTTTTTTCTTCACTTTAACAAAAATTCACAATGATGTATGAAATCTTGGGTTTTCACAAATAGAAAAAGGATTGACCATGTGCTTAACAAAAAAGTCGAAACCAGATTTCGCAAGTAGGTGTTAAAATGATTTTTGACCAATGGGAGCGACTTGGAAGACTTGGAAGGACTTGGCGATCCAGTGTGAAATTCAAAAGGACATATAAATGACTTCGCAGCGTCAGAGACTCAAAGTTGGAAGCAGCGAAAGAGAGACACATATTTAAAATGTAACTTTCACTTCAATCAACCCAAACATTGTCCTCCTTCTCTTTCTCCTCATCTCTTTCAACAATTACTACTACGAACATTTTGTATGAACTCTACCCTTAACCTCTTAATAATGTTTCTAATTGAACATTAACTTCTACAACTTATGTTATTCCTCCTTTTAATAAATTTCTATTTTAACATTCAAAATGTCTTTTTTATTATTCCACTCTTCTGCACTAATCCACACATTCCAATCGACAACCAACCTTCTGTTGAAAACCTTCTGATGATAAATCTGCATAAATCCTGTAAGCGGTAAGGAGTTCAGTTAAGTCTGACACAAGGCCGAACTAAAGAAACATTAACCAGCTCCCTATGCTACATGATCACCAACTTTTTTATACGGAAGTGAATGCTGGACAATATCTCCACGGATGAGGAGAAAAGTAGAGACAGCAGAAATGTAGTTCTACAGAAAGATGCTAAGAAATCCATGGATGGAGTAAGTAAGCGACCCGGAAGTCAAACCCAGATTTCGCAAGTAGGTGTTTAAATGATTTTGGATCAATGGAAGCGACTGGTAAAACTTGGAAAGACTTGGCGATCCAGTGCGAAATTCAAAAAGACTATATAAATGACCTCGGCGTCAGTCAAGAGTCAGATAGATGGGAGCAACGAGAAAGAGAGACAGACACATCTAAAATGTAACTTCAAACTTCAAATGACCCGGACATTGTACTCTTTCTCTTTCTCCTCATCTCTTTCAACAATTACTACTAGAAAATTTTGCACGAACTCTACCCTTAACCTCTTAATAATGTTTCTAATTGAACATTAACTCCTACAATTTATGTTATTCCTCCTTTTAATAAATTTCTATTTTAACATTCAAAATGTATATTTTATTATTCCACTCTTCTACATTAATCTACACATTCCAACCAACAACCAACCTTCTGATGAAAACCTTCTGATGATACTAAATCTGCATAAATCCTGTAAGCAGTGGGGAGTTTGGTTAAGTCTGACACAAGGCCAAATCAAAGAAACGTAAACCAGCTCCCCACGCTTCAGATTAAGCTAAAATTATTCTACATAATGTTCATACCGCTCTCCTTAATTTTGTTTACCCCAACATTTTAGTCCATATAATCTTTTTTCGGTGTTCCGATGACTCAAAACATTAGTAAGCAAACTGAAAATATACTTTAGATATAAGTTTGATTTTTAAAATTACTTTTTATTTACTAGTATATTAGACAGTTTCATTTTTACTTACACAGTATATTATTCGTTACAGTGAAGTTTATGTGTGTGTTGAAACAGATTAGCTTGATTTGACCTTGTTAGTAGATAGCCCACTATAAGAGGGGTATAAAACAAGAAAATCAAATTATATATATATATATATATATATATATATATATATATATATATATATCAATTAAGATATTTTTACAAATAAAAGTAATATCTTTTGGATGGTACAAAGGTTGTTAAAAATATTCACTAGTAATTGTTGAAATAGATAAGGCGAAAGAGAAAGAGGACAATGTCCGGGTCCTTCGCTACTCCCATCTCTGACACTTGACTGACCTCGAACTCATTTATATAATCCTTTTGAATTTCACACTGGATCGCCAAGTCATTCCAAATCTTCCAAGTCGCTCCCATTGGTCAAAAATAATTTTAACACCTACTTGCGAAATCTGGGTTCGACTTGTCGTTAAGCAGATGGTCAATCCTTTTTCTATTTGGGAAAACCAGGATTTCATACACGTCATTGTGAAGTTTTGTAAAAGTGAAGAAGAAAGTTGATTTTAATTAATTTCTTACCCGCTACAACTTACTCAGTATATTATATATATATATATATATATATATATTATATTATATTATATTTTTCTGTAACTTTTTTACTTTCGAAATGAAAATATGTCAGAAAAGCCAAGTATCAATCAGACGCATCTTACCTTTCTGCGATTAACCTCGAAAAGTGGAGATAAATATTAAACACACCTGATTTTTTTAATATTTCTTAAAAGAGTCTCTTTATTATTAAGTGAGTCATAGTTTAAGTGGCATTAGGAGTTTTATTTTCGTTTTTCTTATGCAAACAAATACACATGTGGGTTTCTATGTTTTTGTGTAGATAGAGTAACACACTAAACGGCAGGTTGTTTTGATAATTACCATTTATTCGATGATGGCAAAAAAAGAAAAAGAAAAAAGAGAACGAAATGTCAATTTGGGGAAAAAGCTAAACGCGAACATTCTAAGTGGGAGAACATTACATTCACAAGAGCATCGATTATCTAACTCTTAAAATATAGAAAATATACACATATGAACCTCTCTCTCAGCATTTATTTATATATATATATATATGTGTGTGTGTGTGTGTGTGTGTGTGTGTGTGTGTGTGTGTGAAAGATATATATATATATAGTAGACACAATATCAGGCATGTACATAGGTGTGTATCTATGTGTAAGTGGATGTTTGGAATATAGTTAATTCCTCAGTACTGATGCACATGGAATAGAATCTATTCATTCACTTAGACGAAACTCATTGCTTCGACTTTACCACTATAAAAATTAGTTGCTATCTATCTATCTATCTATATATATATATATATATATATATATATATATATATATCTTTTCAGTCTATTCTTATCTACCTATCTAGCTAGCTAGCTGGCTTTTTACTCTGCTCATATCTATCTATCTATCTATCTATCTATCTATCTATCTATCTATCTGTTCATATCTATCTTTTCAGTCTGTTTATATCTATCTATATATCTATGTATCTATCTATCTGTTCAGTCTGTTCATATCTATCTATCTATCTATCTATCTATCTATCTATCTATCTTGTCAGTCTGTTTATATTTATTTATCTATCTATCTCTATTTCTCTCTCTCTCTCTCTCTCTATATATATATATATATATATATATATATGTACAATTTCTATAAAAATTACTTTTTCCATTGTAAACAAAGTAAAGTTTATCTGAAATCATCTCCGTATGTACGTATTTAGAAAGATATTTCCAATAAATTTGAACAACACATGCAAAATGAATGTAATACGAACTTTTGCACACGGCAAGCAAAAACAAAAAAAATAAAATAAAATAAATTAAATAAAATAAAAGAGGCGTTGTTAGAAAATAGGCGCCTGTGTCCCCGATTTTAGACTTAATTTCAAAGAAATGTTGGTCAGGATATTGAATATTTACTGTTAGATTTATTTTATCAAAAAATAATGATATAATTATGAAAATGTATGCTAAATATTAAATATTGACACGGATGCATTTTGGCACAAACTATTAAACAGTTTTAGACTGATAGAAAGTTTTGCAAACGCTTGGATAAAAAAAACTTTCCGGTTATCATTTAAATAATTTATGTTCTGAAAAGAAAAATATAACATCTATATATATATATATATATATATATATATATATATATATATTGTGAAATTTAGGCAGCAATTCCACTTTTATGCCGATTTTGTTACATATGATATAGAAGAAGTTATATTTTTCTTTTCAGAACATATATATATATATATATATATATATATATATATATATATAATGTATCGAGGCGCCAGATAATTATCTAAATATATATTGTTAAGTATAACAGACAATGAATGTCTATTATGTTTAATCATGAGCCGTTCTAAACATCGTATTTTGTTTTAAATTTCAGGTGAAAATTAAAAAAAATTGTCCAACATTTGAATAGTTTTTATTATGCTGGTTCTAAGCTTTCAGCTCTCATGAGCCATCTTCATATGTAGAATTGTTTATTCAATTAATAATAATAAACAAATTAAGCTCATCATATCATTATAAAAAATTTAAAACAATTGACCTCATAGTCTCTAATAATCTTATCACCACATAACTAAATCCTCTACAGAAAAGCAATGTAGTGTATCAATTTACAAGCCCGTTCAGAGAATGTACATCTAATACTAATAATAAACCCACTACATATATTGATTTTACTACAACCACGCTCTCCCGTAGACTTACCTGTCAACTTTCACATCATAGTTGAATTAAACATTTCTTAGAAAACATAGCCATGTATGTAATATTAGACAGATTTCAGCCGATAACACAATAATACTCACACATACACACATTAAAAAGAACCTTCAGATATTGAAGGCCATCAACATTAAATCAAAGTCACTTACACTCAATAAAATCATATTCCAATCTAGTCACAACACATTACATTGCATTTAGACATATGGTTCTATTGTTAACATTTCGGTCTTTTACGTGGTGTGATGTCATAGAACTGCATTACTAATTTACGATCTGCGTCTGCTCTTCTGTGACTGTTATCGTCGCATAGCAATGTTTTATGTCAATGCAAGATTAAATCATTTTTTATGGTGGATGTCTTTATGTTAACATCCCTGCAACCACTCTGAAGTTGGCTCATGTGATTTGAAAGCTTAGAACCAGCGTAATAAAAAATATCCAAATGTTGGACAATATATATATATATATATATATATATATATATATAATGTATCGAGGCAGCAGATAATTTTCTAAACATATACTGTTAAACATAAAAGACAATGAATGTCTATTATGTTTAATCATGAGCCATTCTAAACATCGTATTTTGGCTTTAATTTCAGATGCAAATAAAGACAAAAAAATCTCCAATATTTGTATAATTTTTATGAAGTTGGTTCTAAGCTTTCGGCTCACGTGGGCCATCTTCAGAGAGGTTACAAGGACGTTAACACAAAAACATCTACCATCAGCGACGATTTTATCTTGTGTTGATATAAAACTTCGCTAAGCAACGGCAACATTTACCAAAAATAGCAAACGCAGTTCGCAAATTTGCAATGTGGTTCTATGACATCACACTGCATGATAGCACGAAATGACAACAGAACCATATATTTAAATGAGTTATGACCAGATTTAAACATGATTTTATTAAGTGTGGGTTGTTTGGATTTAATGTAGATGGCTTCCAATATATATATATATATATATACAGAAGGGGGAGAGGGGTAATGGTGCTGATAAGGGTAACATTTTCATCCTGTGATCTTTTAACGAAATTGAATTGTGGGTTGAAACTTATAGTCACTAAGCATCGATGATTCCTCGAAAACAATAATTTTAATTTTTTTTAAAATCATTCCACCCCAAGCAAGGCAATACTGCCACTGGTGCGCAGGGGATTACATAAGAAGAATATGAGGAAAAAGAAGAACAGGTCATAGGGAGTGTTGTAGAATGGGTAAGAGAAGGATGGAAACACTGGTGTGAAGAGAGTTGCGTGAGAGTAAAGCAGAAAGGGAAAAAGAACAAGATACAGGGGGTGTCGGGGAAAAGATGGGGGTCAAGGGGATAAAAAATGGCAATTGTCATTGCATTTAAACTCTTTAAATAATATTAATAACGCACTAGCAGTAATATTCAGCATTTCTTCTATAAATACAGCAAATTTTATAAACATATATGTGTGCGTATTTTTATTATTTTTTATTGTTGTGGAGTAGTTTTCACACTGAAGGTTATAATCGTGTTATGTCGGTTGCTAAACGACTTAACGCACCCAAAATATTAGGAACTTGGTCATCTTCCACTGAAAGTTGACTCCTTAGTATTCGCTAACTGCCGACTAATATCAACTGCCTAGTAGTTCTACTGAACTCCAATAGAACTCTAAAGAACTCTCTAGAACTTCTAAGAACTCCAAAAAACTTCCTGTTAACTCTTATTAATATAGGAAGGAGAATCTATTATTTGACCATAACAGAGATACAGAAAAAAAAAAACTGAACACAAATTTTAAGCGATTATAAATCTTAATTTTTTTTTTCGGTAGGTCAAGGTGATCACCTCATCGGATCACGAAATATCAAATGGTTTAATTTAATTCAGAATATTAAAAAAAAATACTTCCGACTAATATCAACTGCCTAGTAGTTCTACTAAACTCCAATAGAAGTCTAAAGAACCCCTAAGAACTTTTAAGAACTCATAAGAACTTCCCAAGAACTTCTCAATACTTATTGTATGAAAAATACAATTGTAGCACAAGGCCGATTTGGTGACTGGGGAAAAACCTATCCTATACCTATCTAATCCGACTCAAGACCCAAACATACTTTACAATTTTCTCATCTACCACAAGAACATATCCATCATCATTCAATCCTTCATACACCAAAATACCTCAAACATAACAGGGACCTAAAAAAAAAAACCAAAAGAGTATAAAAATTTTATTGCGAATAATGCATACAAAAATATATTTAAAAATATATCATGAAATAATATTTGAGGATGGGGTATGACATAAATTCCCAAAACAAAAAAATTTTAAACAAAAGACACAAACAGAAATCATGATGTTAGTTGGACGCAACCAACCCACAAAACAAAGAGGCCGCTGTATTCTGCCCATAGGACAAAATCAAGAGGCACCCTTTCTATAGGGAGTGGAGAGGAGAAAATAAAATGGAAGGGGAGAATATAATCTTGACCCAGACGAGATAAAACAGGACAAAAAATAAAAACTGGGGAAACTGGGAATCTCGACCTGGATCATAACAAAAGACAATGCCAGGGACAGCTAGGAATCACATTCATTCCCAAGAACTTCTCAGGAACTTCTCAAGAACTTCCTGTTAACTCTTATTAATATCGGAGGGAGAGCCCATTATCTGAGGAAAAGGTGTGTTTCCCCATAACAATTATATATATATGTGTTTATTTGTATGATTGTGTATGTGTGTGTGTGCGCGTGCGTCCGTGTGCGTGTTTGTTAAATAAGTTAAGGACTTTGAAAATTAATAAAGGAGGAGATGGTAAAACTGACCGGCAGCAAGCATCGAACTGTAAAACGGTTCACTGCAAGTCCTAGATAATTCTGATGCCATTAAATGCAATCTGAGGATTTCTCTTCTGTGATTTGTGCGGCATGTAAAAAGACAAGTCATAAAATAATCTGACTTCTAAAATCTTTATCCGTCTTTATCCACGATGAAATAAAAAGATATAGCAGCTTATATCAAATCCTAAATCAAATCCTAAATTAAATGATCACCAGGCCTCTTATAAAAATAATCATTAGTGAAAACGAATGAACTCGATAACAGAATATAGAAGAATGATCCTTTTGAACGACGAATATCATATTATCTTCGATGGGTCAAACAGATGGAGCAAAATTTACTAGAGGAAATTGACTTCTCAGGATGTTTTGTGTAAGAGTTGTTTTAGAGATGTGGTAGGCACGTGATGAGTTCCAGGTTGGATTAAAATGACAATTTAAACATACTTTAAATTTTTGAAGGCGCACATAGAGATATCGCTCAAGAAGAATATAAATGCTTTCAGAAAAACTATTTTTTAATGAACGACAATGTTCTATTATATTCGACGACGAAGAGAAATATCTTAATAAAATAGATTTTAAATACATTTGTTTAGTGAAGTGACAGTCTTAGTTTGTCTGATATTAACCCAACTGAAAACTTGTGGAACATTCTGAAGAATAACGTTCAGATTAACGAGTGGAAATTTAGCAGTAGTTATGAAATTTAGGATGCTATTCTGGATTCTTTATAGTCTCTTTTTAATAGGAATAAGTACAACAGATCAAAAAATTAATGGATGTGAACTACTTATAAGTTTTCAGATCATGAAACATACATTTCAGTTTAGAAATGTAATATTGCCTTGATATACATTGTCATCATTACCATGTCATTTTTTTCAAAAACTTTTAAAAAATTGTCTTTTTGAAATTTATGTACATTGTGTAATTATAATTTTAATTAAGCCATAAGTTTTCTTGGAGTTTATGTAATAATGTGAAACAGAAAATCTGATAGAATTTTAAAACTGTTGCCACATCGTAAGAGTGACATATTGTCTTCTATAAATTACACATATATATAAAATGTGATGCTCATTAATAACAAAAATATTGATGTTAAGCATTCAATAATTTAGCGAAAATTTAAAATAAGTAATAATTTTGAAACGTAATATATATATATATATATATATATATATATATATATATATAATCATATCGCCTCAAGCAAGGCATTTTACTGCCACTGTTTTGCAGGGGGTTACATAGAAAGAAAGTTATGAGAAAGAGTAACAGGTTTTAGGGGGTGTCAGGAAGTAGGTAAGAGAATGATGAGAATACTGATGAGTATATATATATATATATATATAAGAGAAGGATGAGAATACTGATGAGTATATATATACGTGTGTGTATGTGTGTGTTTGTGTGTGTATGCCCATTCATTTATTTCAAATTTATTTTGACGTTTGTTGAAACGAGATATTATTATTATTATTATTCAAAGGAAAATAAAAAAAATAGGCCTTATTGCAATGTTGTTTGTGAATTAAACTTATTATTATTATTTCATTTTTCATTATAAAATTATTTCTGCTATGGTCGCACGACCTACCAAGCCTGCGGGAAGACCTAGGGCAGATCGTGGTGTGACATGTTATGGCTCCATTTCATGTTTTTTTTTTTATATCTCCCTAACATCCCTAGCGTTACATAGACAAAGTTATCTCTAGTGTGTGGGCTGTACCTAACAAGACAATATTTTGTATATCACTTAAGCTGGAGTTTCCAGGGATTGTTTCAATGTGTTTTTTGTTCCATTTTTTATCATTCCAAGTGCACTTACTATCACTGGCACGATTCTTGTTTTCAATTTCCACATTTTTTTTTCTATTTCAATGTTCAGGTCTTTATATTTTGACAGTTTTTCGAATTCCTTGCTTGCTATGTTACAATCCGCTGGACAAGCCATATTAATTAATAAACAAGCTTTTTCTTTTTGGTTTTTAACAATAATGCCCGGCCTATTTGCTTCAATTTTTCTGTCTGTATAGATAGTGTAATCCTATATAATGGTGACATCTTCTATTTCTGTAACCGGTTCTGGGTGATGTTCATACCAGTGTTTGTTTACATTATTATTATTATTATTATTATTATTATTTATTTATTTATTTATTTATTTATTTGTTTGTTTAGATTGCCTACCAGTAGTGAAAGATGTTTTACACTGAAGATCGAGTGACAGCAAGTTTCTTAATACTCAATCATCTTCCTTGTTGCTGTGGTTGTTTTCTGAAATGTTTGATAGACCGAACTCTACCCTATGATTCGACTTCCACCGATCTTTTTATTATGCACTCCAAGACCTTTGCTAGCACTCTGATAACTACTGGTACCACTGTCACCTTCATGTCCCACAATTTCTTCAGCTTCCCGGCAAGGTCAAAATACTTGTCAATTTTTCACTTTCCATAACATTTTTCTGTACTTTTCCAAAATAGTTAAACTGGCAATCTTTTTCACTTGTTTACGACTACTAATGCCTCATTGGGGGCAAAGCGACAACAAGTCTCTTCAACTCTCCGGCGCCTTTTGGAGTATATCAACAGTTTTGATCAGTGCAGCAATATAAAAGATTTGTTATTTAAATTGTCTCATTTTAGCGACTTTAAATCGATTAAAACAACTGAATTAACAAAATTAATCACATCTATATAAAACTAATTCAGTCAGTCAGTTAAGTGCCATACGTGATACACGATTGGGCGATCATGTCTCGAAAGAGACATCACTAACTGGGCAGAAGATTATCCCGCAGTAGGTTGCCATTGCTTTCTGCGGTAGACTGGTTAACCCATAACTGGAAGGAATAGACGGATTAATACCTTTCCCAAGGGTATTTGCGCGTAAGTGAATGCAATGAATTCAGCTGGAATTCGAACTCGGCTCCCCGATTTCTCGTTCCGAGAAATTAGTTTAAACTAATTAAACAATGAAATTGTTATTCGTTACTAACAAGTTATCTAAGAATTGTCATGGGAATAATAATAATAATAATAATAATAATAATAATAATACTGGAAATAGGACCCATAGTCTCTGGTGTACCCAGAACTTACATAGTGGAGAATATATTTTGTGGGGTCTTATCTGAGAGAGGACTGAAGAAAATACAATTCAATATTCTGCAAGGACATTAAGGAAAAGACCCGAGATTTTAAGCGACACTTTGTCCTCAGTCATGATAACTAATTACTCTTCTTGCGGTGAAGAAACAGGCATTCCAGTTTGTAGATTGCACTAATTTCTTAATATAAAACGTCGTTTTGGCTTAACAACTTATAGCGTTCCAGCTATTATACTGCTCAATACGGCAAAAACAAGAAAGTGTTCCTACTTATTGAGATGAAGTTATTTTCGAGTAGGGAGAAGCAAACGACGACTTCTTTAGGTAAGATGAGTGAATAAAAGACAAGAGGTTTGAGAAAATAGGTTGTCACTTGGTCCCTAACGTTACGTTTGGATTACGGAAGAAGTGAAAAAATGCAACAACATATAATAATTTTTTTTTTTTACGGCTGTCACTGACGACAAAGTGGCAACAAATCTCAAATCTCAACACTTTCGTCTAATCTCAACACTACAGTGATGCCAAGAATGTTTTCGGATCTCCAGTTATTGTTGTTGTTGTTGTTGTTGTTGTTGTCCTTCTTCTTCTTCTTCTTCTTCTTCTTCTTATTATTATTATTATTATTATTATTATTATTA
>JBBBDQ010001118.1:1287500-1432500 GCA_037127315.1 Ascarosepion bandense | reverse complement strand
CAAAGTCATCTGAACGCTGTCAGTTACTCAAGTCAATTGTGAGAGGTCGGTTTCAAAAATAAAAATCATAAAGTTAAAAACAAGTTTAAAAAATTCGTTATCTCAAGAGAATTAAGAATGATACTTGTTGCTATTCAATGAAAAGGACTTGTTAAATTAACTGGTTGCACAAGCAATTATTCGTAATCATTTAGTAGACACAAACGGTTACTTTTAATAATAAAAAGCATAATAACAAGAAAATGCTTTATTTGTCTTTTAAACTATCTTTTATGTGTAAATTGTACAGTGAACTACTTAGAAATATCAGCCAATTAAAATTCAAATATGGCACATAAAATGCAATCATAACATTCTGCTTTTTCATTTGGTATCTACTACCTGTAATATATACAGTACATGGACATTGTAGTTACTAAGAAATTTCATCCATAAAAAAAGCAAACTATTTTTGCATATATTTCTTCTTCTTCTATGTGCCCTATCCTTTCAAAACGTAGGCGATCATAGATTTCCGCATCTTCCTATCCCTGGTGGCTCTTAGCACGCTTTCTTCTGTTGCACCATGCAACCCTCATTCCGTCATCCACCTGATCAGGTCCTTCAAATATGTTTTCCGCTGCTTTCCTCTGTCTCTTTTTCTCTCTATCTGACCTGTTAGTATCAGGTTCTCCAAGCCCTCCTTTCTCATTGCATGTCCCAGGAACTTTAGTTGTCTCTTCCTGATGCTCAGTATTAATTTCCTTTTCGTCTCTATCCTTTCCAAAACCTCATCATTGCTCACATGTTCGGTCCATGATATCCGCAACGTCCTTCTGTAGAACCACATTTCAGCTGCTTCAAGTTTTCCCTTTATCTTCGAAGATATTGTCCAACATTCACTGCCATATTAAAGAACCGATATCACATAGCAACCCAGTACTATCCTCTTTGTTTTAATGAAATTGTCCTGTTTCTTAATACTTTACTCAACTTCTGGAATGCTTCTTTCGCCATGCCAATTCGCCTTCGGATCTCAGTGACGCACTTTCCCTCTTCTGTTAGAACACTTCTTAGATATTTAAATTTCTGTACCTGCTTGATTTTAGAGTCCCTCGCCTGTAATTCGAATTTTATATTTTTCTGAAAATTTTATCAATTCGTAATGAAAATTAAACGATAGCATTGTGGTGGTTAGTAGGATCCTTTATTCTTCTGACAACGTGTATTTTAGATCCAGACAACCGCCGACTTGTTTCTACATTATTTTAATTGCAAATCAAAATTTCCTCTATATTTCTTAGGTTGGTTGATTTTGTTTGGTAAAATATCAACCATTATCGGTTATTTAACGCCGAAAACGTAATATTTTGAACATAAATTTATGACTTTAACTAAATATTTTGAACGCTATTGCATACCTTCAACTATAAATGAAATGCATTGTTAGTAATTCTACTATAAATGGGTATCGTTTTTAATTTTACTATAAAAATGTAGTTTTATATTTTCATAGTTTTGTCTTTTTTTGGAAGTTTACTATTTTCGCATAGCTAGGGCCAAAACAGGTGCTACCACACCAATCAAGTTAAACAACAGCAATTAAGAGGGGTTTCCACGCCTCTCGAAGCCTCTAATCTCCCACTCAGAAAGTTTGCTACCGAATATAGTTCATCGTCATACCCAGGAAAATATGTTTTATTTGTTAACAAATACATGCATATAATCACACTCCCTCCCAAATACATGCACTCACTATGTGTGTATTCCACATCGTTGACAATAGTTGCTATTTGAATCCAATTAATATTCAATATTTCGAGGGATTTTCTAAGCAGGAAGGCAACTGATACTTGTAAAGAATTAAAATCTCCTCATACCTTATTTTATCTTCGCGTGAAATTGAGCAAATCTGGAATAATTGTTGGCCGATTTAAGTGGACAAAATTGAATGCGTGTTTTTTCGCTCCAAGAGACACGCGTGTCTTCCAGCAATGATTATTTTCCAGTGCAAGAAAGCAACTTTTGAAGAGCTATAAGTTACACAAACACACAATTGATCCATTGGTGTAGCAGTTTTCTAGTGTGCCAAATATGGCGGATGTTTTCACTTTATGGTCGTCTATTTGACTATTTCTTATTGTGCAGATGTCCCTCACTCGTTTATTTTTGAAAATATTAAAAATACAAGAAATATTTGTTGATTGGTTCGCGGTCATGGTATGACATCCATTCCAATTCAAGCTCGGTCCTCTCGGCTGATCGCGAAGCTGATCGCTTCGGCCAAGTCATGCCCCGCTCCATGTTGTGTTAATTGATCTCAAGGCTGGGCTGGTCCGAATAGTCGACTGGAATCGATGACTTAGTCTGGTCTGGACGGAGTGAAATCACACGAAAAAAATAACTTGGATAAAAAAAGTATTTCTATGCAATTCTTGGATACAAAGCTGTTACTAAAGTTATTAATGGTTCAAACAGATCTTTATTCGCTATGTAATAACTATCGACCCTTCCCGATAATCGTGACACAGTGTTTGTTGTCTTGTCTTAACGAGACTTCTGGAAAAGGCTTTTTCAGCGCGGTAAATTACATCAGATCATCGTCTCTCTCTCTCTCTCTCTCTCTGATCTGCATACCCTCCATATCTGCACTCTCTCTCTCTGATCTGCATACCCTCCATATCTGCACTCTCTCTCTCTGATCTGCATACCCTCCATATCTGCACTCTCTCTCTCTCTCTCTCTCTCTCTGATCTGCATACCCTCCATATCTGCACTCTCTCTCTCTCTCTCTCTGATCTGCATACCCTCCATATCTGAACTCTCTGTCTCTGATCTGCATACCCTCCATATCTGCATTCTCTCTCTCTCTCTCTCTCTCTCTCTGATCTGCATACCCTCCATATCTGCACTCTCTCTCTCTGATCTGCAAACCCTCCATATCTGCATTCTCTCTCTCTCTCTCTGATCTGCATACCCTCCATATCTGCACTCTCTCTCTCTGATCTGCATACCCTCCATATCTGCATTCTCTCTCTCTGATCTGCATACCCTCCATATCTGCATCTCTCTCTCTCTGATCTGCATACCCTCCATATCTGAACTCTCTGTCTCTGATCTGCATACCCTCCATATCTGCATTCTCTCTCTCTCTCTCTCTCTCTGATCTGCATACCCTCCATATCTGCACTCTCTCTCTCTGATCTGCATACCCTCCATATCTGAACTCTCTGTCTATGATCTGCATACCCTCCATATCTGCATTCTCTCTCTCTCTCTCTCTCTCTCTGATCTGCATACCCTCCATATCTGCACTCTCTCTCTCTGATCTGCAAACCCTCCATATCTGCATTCTCTCTCTCTCTCTCTGATCTGCATACCCTCCATATCTGCACTCTCTCTCTCTGATCTGCATACCCTCCATATCTGCATTCTCTCTCTCTCTCTCTCTCTCTCTCTGATCTGCATACCCTCCATATCTGCACTCTCTCTCTCTGATCTGCATACCCTCCATATCTGAACTCTCTGTCTCTGATCTGCATACTCTCCATATCTGCATTCTCTCTCTCTCTCTCTCTCTCTGATCTGCATACCCTCCATATCTGCACTCTCTCTCTCTGATCTGCAAACCCTCCATATCTGCATTCTCTCTCTCTCTCTCTCTCTCTCTCTCTCTCTGATCTGCATACCCTCCATATCTGCACTCTCTCTCTCTGATCTGCATACCCTCCATATCTGCATTCTCTCTCTCTCTGTCTCTGATCTGCATACCCTCCATATCTGCACTCTCTCTCTCTCTGATCTGCATACCCTCCATATCTGCATTCTCTCTCTCTCTCTCTCTCTCACTCTCTCTCTCTCTGATCTGCATACCCTCCATATCTGCTCTCTCTCTCTCTCTGTCTGCACTCTCACTCTCACTCTCTACTCTGTTTTGTTGTCATTTCTCCTCCGGGTGTCTTCAGTCCAGTTCTCTCTGGTCTAGTCTCTTCACACTGAATCTCTCTTGCAGAAGATGGTCAGCTCGGACAAGGGCACGATGAACTCTGTATACAATGGTCATAAAAATATTATCTAAGCCGGCCGCTTGTTTTCAATAATCGCAACACTATTATATATTCTTTCTAGGAAGTTCTTAGAATATGCCATCACTTAATTTTAGTGTTGACCAAAACCAAATGGTCCCTTTGTTTTACCTCTCTGACAGACGAAAAAAACTACCATTTTCTTGTGTGTTTCTTTGTCTGATTATCAGTATATTTTCAGTTTATCGAAAATTAATGTTTTTCTTCGGTTTACTAGCACCTTTCTAATATTGTCACAATGGACCTCACTAGCCTGGCGTTTCTGATGGAATTGATTCCGTTTCGGTTCAACTATGCAAATCTAAGCAGATGACGTTTATAGGAGAGTGGAGAGTTATTAATTAAAAGAGAATTTGAAAGATTATAGAGCACCACTTGCTATTTGAGTAATAAATCTTCTTTCTTTGTATATTAAAACTTTAATGTCAGTTACTCGAATCTTATAGGAAACGTATTTCTGATTTGATGTTTCTTTGCTTATTTTCTTTTTCAAAATTTAGATTTATTTTTTTAAAAAGGGAAAAAAAGGCTTAACTCTCACAACAGACCTTAAGTGGAATGACTATAAAGAATCCATAGCTAAATCCGCTGCTAAGAAGGTCTGTTCTCTATGTAGGCCCAGGAAGTTTTTTTCGCCTGAAACAATCCTGCACATACATAAATCTACCATCCGCCCGTGCATTGAATACTGCTGCCATATCTGGTCAGGTGCTCCGGTTATCCACCTAGGGGTCCTTGACAAAATCCAATGGAGAATCTTTAATGTGATAGATCCCGACTTGGCAGCTCGGATACAGTCGCTTTCTCACCGGCGCAATGTGGCTTCCCTGTGTCTTTTCTACAAATACTTTCACGGCTTTTGCCCCGATTAACTTAACTCACTGGTGCCCCCTATAAATAAATTTACTCGATTCACAAGATTAGCAACTAGGTCTCACCCTTTTACTGTGAAACCAATAAATTGTAAACGCAAATTCTATTCCATCAGCTTCTTTTCTTGCACTTCCCGCCTGTGTAATTCCCTTCCATTTACTTGCTTTCCCGACAGCTACAATCTCCAAGAATTTAAATGTAAATTCAATAGTCATCTTTAATCTTACTTGAATCCTCTCTCTCTCTCTCTCTCTCTCTCTCTCATCCCCCCTTCTCTATCCACTCCACTCTCATCAGTATAATTATCCTTCTCTTACCCACTTCCTGACACCCACTATA
This sequence comes from Ascarosepion bandense, assembly GCA_037127315.1. Classification (NCBI taxonomy): domain Eukaryota; kingdom Metazoa; phylum Mollusca; class Cephalopoda; order Sepiida; family Sepiidae; genus Ascarosepion; species Ascarosepion bandense. Next base: position 1,427,224 of record JBBBDQ010001118.1, on the reverse strand, counting down.
GCCTGTCACGCTTTCTCATAACTTTCCTCCTGCAAAACAGTGGCAATGAAATGCCTTGCTTGGGGCGATATGATTATAAAAAAAAAATTATTATTGAAATTTGATTTCTGACTGCCTATTGTCCTGCACACGAACATATGTACGTGTGCATGCGTGTGAGTGTTTGTTTGTTTGTGTGTGCCTGTGTGTGTTCCTGTGTGTGGGGGGGGGTGTAGAAAACTGTATATAATATGTATTCCTTGTAACGAAATTTTTAAAAGCCCGTTATTCATTTTCAGATACTTAGCTTTTTCCTCATGTGATCTTATCTATTTCTTAAACTAAAATTATATTTTCAACAATAACTTTCGTAAATTTTATATCGAAAAAACATGAAGTTATCAATAATTTTACCTTCTAAAATATTGTGGAAAATATATTCAGTCAGATCAGAAACAGTTTATTTATTTATTTATACCAGCTTTAATTTAACAAGCGTCATCTTCAAAATCTAAATGCAAAAACATTTACTGAAGATGATTTTCTACCTAAATTTCTCTCCAGTCTTAATTTGAATTCTGTTTCTCGTAAGAGAAGAGAGGTTATTTTTATTTATGTGTTTGTTTCTTTTTATATTTTCTGCTATCGTTAATAAAAGTAAACTGTCTAATCGAAACAAATGTCAAAGAAAGAAAGAAAGAAAGAAAGAAAGAAAGAAAGAAAGAATGAATGAATGAATGAATGAAATAAAAAGAAAGAAAAAATAGGAAAAATAAAATAAAAAAGAAAGAAAAAAACAAAAATAGGAATAAGTGAAAAGGAGTGAATAAAGAAAGAGAGAAAGAATTGAATGAAGGAAGATAGAAAAAAAGAAATGATAAAAAAGAGGGATCGATAAAAAAAAGAAAGGTGTATGATTACAGGAAAAGGAGTAGAAAGAAAGAAAGAAAGAAAGAAAGAAAGAAAGAAAGAAAGAAAGAAAACAGATTCATTAAAGAAACATTTGAAAAATTCGTCTTCACTAAAAGAAAATTCTGTTTTTAAAGATACCACCAACGACATCAAAAATACGTTTGTTAATCTTCTGAGACCAAATAAAAATGATTTCTTCAATAAATATCGTAATAGACTATTTTCAATTCTTGGACTTCGTTTTAAAGCTATCTTAAGCTCAGCTCTGAAATTAAGAAGAAGCGTACTTTCTACTCATCTCTGAGAAATGGATAGTTTCTACTTTCTCACTCACACAGCGAACACAATATATATATATATAAAACAAAATTTCGATGTTTAAATCCGTTGCATAGTCATTTCTACTGAGACTTTCCCCTTTCCTCAGCAAGGGCGAAACGAAATATTTATTTAAATTCAAATGACAAAAGATTTTATACCGGTAGAAGTCTAAAAATATTTTTTCATTCACAGAAAAATAAAATGAGATGGAGTTAATAATTTTTGAATTTAAAGGAGTAAATAGGGAAGCTGACAGATGTCTCATATTAGAAGACCTCCCACCTCCCTTATCTGAGTTAAAAGTATAAAAGTTGAAATTTAGCCATGTCAGGGGGAATAGAAGTGGTAGGGGGAACAAAAAGATTAAAAAAAAAAACGAAAAAGAAAAATGAACAGGAAAAGAAAAAAGGTAAAAAGGAATAGGATTTACAGTATTTATATTATTCGGACTATTGTCCTCATCTTTGTTGCCATTTGTACGACGTTTAATAAGAGATCATTCTATTTGTCTATATTTCTGAGATGAGGTAGTATTTACAGTATTTACATTATTTGGACTATTGTCCTCATCTTTGTTGCCATTTGTACGACGTTTAATAAGAGATCATTCTATTTGTCTATATTTCTGAGATGAGGTAGTATTTACAGTATTTACATTATTTGGACTATTGTCCTCATCTTTGTTGCCATTTGTACGACGTTTAATAAGAGATCATTCTATTTGTCTATATTTCTGAGATGAGGTAGTATTTACAGTATTTACATTATTCGGACTATTGTCCTCATCTTTGTTGCCATTTGTACGACGTTTAATAAGAGATCATTCTATTTGTCTATATTTCTGAGATGAGGTAGTATTTACAGTATTTACATTATTCGGACTATTGTCCTCATCTTTGTTGCCATTTGTACGACGTTTAATAAGAGATCATTCTATTTGTCTATATTTCTGAGATGAGGTAGTATTTACAGTATTTTCATTATTCGGACTATTGTCGACATCTTTGTTTGCATTTGTACGACGTTTCGGTCGTTGTAAACTCCGGCGTTCTTCGGCTGCTAGGAATTTCAAACCGAACCAGTTATGACTATTACTGGAGTATGTGAAAATCCTCGATTTGAAGTCATGGAATCTCCCTTTAACCCTGCAAGTTACTTGTTCAGCACTGCTGTAGCCTGGTATTGAAATCAAAACCCTAAGAATCAAGTCAGGAACTAACGAACGTCTATATTCATGTGTCCTTAAAGACAAGAACTGAATTTTGGGAATTTATAAGCCTAATTTCCAGTAACGTTTTTTTTTTACCAGAGTTCATATTGCAATTTTTTTATGTTAATGGTTTTTTCTAGTATTTCTGATGTTCATGTTAAAAAATATTAGAGAAAACCGTTAAACGGTCCTTAAGGACACATGGCCCAGTGGATATAGACGTTGGTTAATTCCTGATTTGACTCAGTTGTGAGTTCAATACCAGGCTACAGCAGTGGTGAACAAGTAACTTGCAGGGTTAGAGGGGATAATTCATGATTTCCAATCGAGCTTTTACGCAAGGAATGGCGTTCATATACTCCAGTTATTGTAAAAAAGGGTTCGGTTCGAAATTCCTATCACCTGAAGAAGACCGAAGCTTAGTACCAATGGCAACGTAGATGAGGATAATAGTTCGAGTAATGTAAATCTTGTAGAAATTCATATTTTTACAATATTTAAGAAACCTTAAAAGTGTGTTTTGAAATTGTCTAAGTTTTTTATCAAGCAACTAGTAAACCGTATAAAAACTATATTAAAATTCTATAAAGATGGATTTTTCACATAGGCTAAGGTTTAATTTACTGCCTTCCTTCTGACTTGATACAGAAAAAATATCATTTTTGGACATGATATCAAATGAGCAAAAAATGCATTAATAAATTCATTTTTCCGCTCAGTGACTATTCATATACCTGAAAGCTGAACAAATTATTATTCTGTAAATAGGACAGTTGATCATTTAGCTTTCTTGGAAAAAAATCCTTCCTTGGAAATGTTGTTGTCCGGTGATTGTAACAATGCTTGTCTTCTGGTTGCACATGGGATGCAATCAACAAGCATAAAGATGACACTCAAAATTCTTCATATTTTCCACCTGCGTAAAAGATTATCCCGCAGTAGGTTGCCATTGCTCTGTGTGGTAGAGTGGTTGCGAAACAAGGCTATAGAACCCAATCTGTCCTGTTAGTTGACTCATAGCTAGAGGGGGAAGAGATGTATTATTTATTATTAAGTAGTAATTAGTGGGGGATCAGTTTATTACTTCATAACAATAGAAAACCGATCCCCCACTTCATGACCAGTAAAAGCTTTAATGATTCCAACTATTATATTCAGTCAGTCAGTTAAGTGACATACGTGATACACGCTTTAGGTGATCATGTCACGAAAGATACATGACTGTTCTGCTACGTATAACAATATCTCCAGGGTCAACGCTTCCAACTTCTTTGCTGAAAGATGTAACATCAACGAAATTAAAAAAAAATATTGCTGCGAATTTATCTGAATATAATATTCTTCTAATTTTACACAAACAGATGTAATATTATATTGTCTAAAATTTCATATAATTATGTGAAGAGAGATTTCAGCCTCAGAAATTTTTAAAAATATAAACTACATGTGTACATAGATGTGCGTTGTGGTGCAATAGATATCGGCTCGGAACGAGAAATCGGGGAGCCGAGTTCGAATTCCAGTTGAATTCATTGCATTCACTTACGCGCAAATACCATTGGGAAAGCTATTAATTCGTCTCTTCTCTCCAGTTATGGGTTAAATAATAGGACAGATTGGGTTATATAGCCTTGGCTGGCAACCACTCTACCACAGAAAGTAATGACAGCCTACTGCGGGAGAACCTTCTGCCCTGTCAGTCATGTCTATTTCGAGACATGATAGCCCAAAGTGTATATCACGTATGGCACTTAACTGACTGACTGAATAAAATAGTTTGAATCATGATTAAGGCTTTTACTGATCATAAAGGGGGTGATCGGTTTTATATTGTTATGAAGTAATAAACTGATGTCCCACTAATTATTACTTGATAATATAATACATCTCTTCTCCCTCCAGCTATGAGTCAAATAACAGGACAGATTGGGTTCTATAGCCTTGGCTGGCTACCAGTCTACCGCAGAAAGCAATGGCAACATACTGCGGGATAATCTTCTGTCCAGTCAGTCATATCTCTTTCGAGACATGATCGACTAAAGCGTGTATCACGTATGGCACTTGACTGACTGAATATAATAGTTTGAATCATGATTAAGGCTTTTACTGATCATAAAGTGGGTGATCGGTTTTATATTGTTATGAAATTATAAACTGATCCCCCACTAATTACTACTTGATAATATAATACATCTCTTCCCCCTCTAGCTATGAGTCAAATAACAGGTCAGATTGGAATCTATAGCCTTGGCTGGCAACCAGTCTAGCGCAGAAAGTAATGGCAACCTGTTGCGGGATAATATTCTGCCCAGTCATGTCTCTTTCGAGACATGATTGCCCAAAGCGTGTATCATGTATGACACTTAACTGAGTGAACTGTGTACATAGATAAACATTACAATGAAACATTGAAACGACATAGAAAAATGCAAAATTGCAAATGAAATCAGAAGATGATGAAAACGTCTAAATGAATAATTATAATGTTATATTTTATTAAATATGTAAACGAATTTATAAATGGATATATAATCAGTGTTATGTGGAATGGAGCCATCAGTTGTTGTTTAATTGACAATTGATTTTCTACACAAACATTCACACACATCTCACTTTGAAGGTAAGGACAAGAAAATCTTTCTCTATGAGACTTTGCCAAATTAATCTCGCATGTATATATCCATTTATATCTACAACACTATGCATACATACATACATACATACAGATAGATAGATAGATAGATAGATAGATAGATAGATAGATAAAAGCATAGATAGATAGATAGATAGATAGATAGATAGATAGATAGATAGATATTAAAAGGCATAGATAGATAGATAGATAGATAGATAGATAGATAGATAGATAGATAGATATTAGGAGATAGATAGATAGATAGATAGATAGATAGATAGATATAGATAGATAGATATTAAAAGGCATAGATAGATAGATAGATAGATAGATAGATAGATAGATAGATATTAAAAGATAGATAGGCATAGATAGATAGATAGATAGATAGATAGATAGATAGATATTAAAAGGCATAGATAGATAGATAGATAGATAGATAGAAAAATTCTAAATAGTTAGATTATATGGTAATATGATTATATTTCCAGCTCTATTTCTACTTAAAATAATTAAGTAGAAATTATTTTTTAAATAATTAAGTAGAAATAATTTCCCTATCCCGTTTTTCATCTTTATAGAACGAAATTTGATCTTAACTAATGTTGTAAAATCGTTTTCGATTGTCAAATTCCAACCTTTCCTCTTAATCGTTTTACATTCAAGTAAAGCACTTTGTTTATCGATGTTACACTAAAAGCGATATTATCGCACATCATTTTCAAAATTGAAAAAAAAAAAAGAAATTTTATTTTAACAGCAGACTCTGAACAATTAGAATCCGTTTGTTAACTACAACAGGAAATTGTGAGGAGCATGGAACCACCTCTTAATTGCTGTTGTTCCCAGGTTCACCCTGACCTTGGGTGGTAGCACCTGTTAGGCTCCCAGCTATGGGCAAATAGTTCATCCCCAAACTAGAGTTAAAACACTATGAAAGTATAAAATATACTTTTATTGAAAAATATGCATTTTTGAAGGAAAATAATACCAACAAAACATTTTTGAAAGAAAAAAAATTATTGCCATAACAGATTTTTTAATGAAAAAGGAAAAAAAAAGGAATTATTGTCAAAATACATTTTTGAAGGAAGAAAATGATTACCAGTAATACATTTTCGAATAAAAATTACATGACATTTTCAAAAAAATTAAAAAAAAATTTTTTTCATCAAAATCTGACTAAATCAACCTTTTCACTATAACTGAATATTTAAAGAAGAAATCTTAAAACCCTACGTTTTTGGCATTAAATAACCCATAAATATTGATATGCCGTTAACCAAAACTCAAACTCAAACTTAAACAACGGGAAAGAAGTCAAGAAATATTTCTTCCAGTAAAGAATGTATACATTTGTGGAAAAATCAAATAAAATCAAATAAATAAATAATAATGAAAATAATAAAAAAGAAAAAATCGAATATATTTTCCGATGATGCTAAAAATAAACGAACCGCCAAGTCTTTTTGGTCATTTCCACGATTTTATGACCCCTACTTCTGGAAAGGTCAGCACTTTTCAATTGTCAATTTCGAACGGTCAGACATGTTTTGCAGCTCTACTTATGAATTAAGTACTTTGATAGTTGCCACTCATTGCAAGGCTGACTTGAGCTTGACCATATTAACCATTCCTATGATTATTTGCCCTTACTTTCACACCAGAAAAAGAAAACAGACACAACCAAAGAGACAATGAGAACATTGATTCCCGAGTTTCTACAAAATTAAAGACTAAACGGTCAGTAGTTGAAACCCAAATTTTTGTTGCTTCTACTTTTATTGTCTAAATGTGAACACGCACATCATCTATCAGGCACCAACAGGCAATCTTAAATTCTATAACCTTAAACAAACAGATATACACAACAGACATTGAGAACTTTGTTTCCCTTCAGATTATATATAAAAAAAGATCAGACTGTAATGGAAACCGAAGATTTTGTTGCATATTTTTTAATTGTTTATATGTGAACACGCACACCACCTATCGTGCCCCAATAGGCAACATTTAAATTCTGAAAATTCGTTTTATTCAAACCTCAGTTATTGTAAAAACATTCGAAATTTAAAAGCGGCTAATTTAGTTGCGGCCCTATGGAGTTAAAAAAAATCCTGTTTTTTTCTCGACAACCGATGATAAGCAACATTAGGATCTCCAGATGGCAGAGTTTTCATAACAGACAGGAAAAGAAACTGCAAAATGTATTGAAGGAAATCCAGAAGAAAGGCCTAAACATCAATTGCAAGAAGACGGAATGCATGTTTGTTAGCCAAAGGCATGAGCCCAACATGCAAATTACAAATCAGAGATACCAAAATCAAGCAAGTGCCACAATTTAAATATCTGAAAAGTGTTTCAGCAGAGGACAGAAAGGGCGACATTAAAATCCGAAGGAGCACTGTGATGGTCAAAAATGCTTTTCAAAAGCTAAGTAGAATATTAGAAACAAAAATTTCGTTAAAAAAAAGATAATATAACTGAACTGTTAAGTATAGGTACCTCCACTTTTCAGTATAAATTTTCAATACCTGATTTTAAAATGAAATTTTTAAAATGAAAAAACATTCTTGAAGATTTCATTTTAGATTTAATTAAAAGCTTAATGATTAAATTCATTATTTCTATTAAGTAAAACATTCTGGTGTATTTCAGATAGAAATTATATACATTTGAAGTCACCTTTAATTTCGATTTCTTAAATTTTCTTAAAAACGGCCATTTTCTTAATTTTAAGAAATTTGTAAACAAACAAACATTTATCGATTTTTAAAATATTTCAAAAGATTTCTGACACTTTATTTTAGTAAAATTAGAAAATTGAAAGTTAAATTAAGCTGATTTAAAAAATATTACTTATTTATAGCATAAAAAAGTAATATACAACCAATTATTAACGATTGGTCGTGTTCATCTGATCGAAGGCTTGACGGATTCTTGACGGATTTGGCGATGACAGGTTGTACGCATTCCCCAAAACGACAATTTTCATAAATCTAAGTGAAGAGACAAAACTCCTAAATTACGTAAACGTTTCATAATGACAATTTCAGTCTACCATACATGAAAATAAGGGAAAAATATCATAAATTAAAAATTTATTTTAAAAATAAATAGCGTAACTAAGTTTATTAATCTTTGCAATTTTGGACTCGTAAATTTCGTTTCCAATTCATTATTATATCACATCCCATAATCACCCCAATACAGAATTTTATACGATTTTAAACTATTATAGATTATCATAATTAAAATGTAAAAAAAAATGAAAAAATTCTTGTAAAAATTCATTATTCATCAGAAAAACTTTATTTCTTCAGACAATAATGTCCTTAATATTACTTATTTACAAAAACAATTAAAATATTTTCTAATTAAGTAATGTCATAGTTTTACTGAATTCATTATTTTTCAATTCAGATCAGATTTCTAGTTAAATGGTACAAATTTGAAAAAAAAGTAGGTGATTTGCAATTTCCAATGACTCTTACTTAAAAAAAAAATTTACATAAACCTGAAGGTTCTGTGCAAATTTTAATGAAATTAAGTAAGTGGGGAGTAACACATTTAAAAAAAAATTACCAATATTTTCTAAAAACCAATTAAAAAATAATTTCATTCATTTAGAAATAAGTTCTGAAAATTTCATTAAAATCGGACAACTATTTGATTTGTACAAGAATTTTCAAATTAATGTGTTTTCAATGCGCCAAAAAATCAATGTTAAACTTTGTAGAAGATGGTGACGTAAACAAAACATGCATTCTAACTAAAATTTCGAACGTGTTAGATGGGATAAAAAATGATTAAAAAATTCTTTGGTCTTTCCTCTTAATAATAATATCAACATTTTGACGATAAAACTCTATTTTTGTTAAGTTTGTGGAGTTTTTCTTTACGCTATGCTGTTTTTCCCGTGAATTAGTGAAGGTACCGAGATCAATCCTACTATTATTGTAAATTCGTTGGGTCTGTGTGGAATGGTAATAAATGTCAAATTTAAATAACTGCCAAATTAAATGACAGGATTTTGTCAAATTGTTAAATAATATCTTCGTTGGTTTGGAATTTTGCTAAAAAGTATACTTTGCACAGGGCGACGCAGAGAGATGTTTCTAGGTACGAAACACAATTGTCGGACTGGATTTTGGTTTGACTAACGGGGGTCAAATAAAGGTCAGGGACCAAGATGGGAGGAAGTGCAATAGAAGATCCAGATGTCAGGTGGTAACTAGTTAAGTGACGTCAGCTCTCACAGAGAGTCACTTTTAGAGAGTTGAGTTAGCAGTTGCAGACAGCAGTTGGAGAAAGAAAAGAGAAGACCAGTCAGTCTGGCTGCTCTCATCAGATTAAACCCACTTTACGCTAAGTCACTGAAAGGTGAATAAAATATAATTGTATATTTTATATATACACTACCGGCCATAATTATTAGACCACCCCAGTGTTTTAAAAAATGATGTATTTCATACTATATTTTAGTATTTATTGCCAAGTGAATAATTGTAAGTGAAAATAGAATCGTTCTTTTGTTAATATTGCACAAAAACGTGTGCATCAAATGAATTTATAAACATTTAATAATTACCAATATTGCAGTTTCATCAATAAAAGAATGAAGAAAATTTAGGGTGATTCGGACGAGTTCATCTTTGCAAAATTTTACAAGGCAAGAAAGCAAAGTAATAATAAAAAAAAGAAAATTATATTTTCATTTGGCAATAAATATTAAAAAACACTATGAAATACATCATTTCTTAAAAAAAACTGGGGTGGCCTAATAATTATAGCCGGTAGTATACGTTTTGATGTCTGTCGATTTTATCAGTTGTGAAAAAGCAAGTTGTCTTGGGTTCAGTTTTTTCTGTCATTTTGCAGTGTGAAAAGATAATGAACATTCGGTTCGAGCAGGGTTCTCACCGAGTTGTTAAGAAGTTTTTATGTTTCGTCATTTTGACTGCTGAAAGTTGAGATGATCGACATTTTTGTTATCAAATTTTCTCTTAGGCCGAATGGGGTTGCAGATTTAAGATCCATCGAAGTGGGTATCTAACACTATATGGCAATGAATGCAGGACATCATTCCCCATAAGGCTGTTGTCAAGTCGACAAGGTAAGAATCGTGCAACGGACGCAATGGATAGTTTCAGTTACTTCCAATGATCTCAAATTAATTTTTAGTAAAAAAAAATTCTGCAAGAAACCTTTTCAAGTCCCATCAATGTCATCAATGCCATGAAATTCAGAAGACATTTCTAAAGTGAAATCGTCTGTTTTTTAGTGTCACTATAAAAGTTTTGCATTGGTATCAGTAGAAATGTCATTTAGTTTCAAATACTTTCCTGCAACGATGTATATTTAGACGATAGACAAATTAAATAAAGAAAAGCTTTTATAACATTCAACCAGAAAACTGCATTAACATCCATCCTCATATAATAGGTTCTTATTTTAAGAAAGACTAGAATATCTTCTTCCTAACAGAAAATTCATTTTATTTTCCTAAAAATACAAACATAAATATAAACATAAATTTACAAACCCACTGAATATCAACGGAAATATCTTCCATGTATTATTTTTTGACTAATTACTTTTACTATTTTACTAAAGCCGTCAAAAAAGTCCTTACTTTTGAATGTTTAATATTATTATTTTGCAGTTCTTTTTGTTGTATTTTCTCTTTCATGTAGTCGGTCTTTTCACCTTCTGGCTTCGTAAACGTCTTCAAATAGTCGACCATGTCATTCAGTATGGTCATTGCAAGGGACATATTTAGGGAAAAAAGTTACAGACAACAGAGATGAGAAAAGAATTCAAATATACTTGTTATACATACTCATAGAATATAACATGCTTTGGATTTCTGAGTGGTCGCCGTCCCATCCCAGATTAAAGTTCGTGATTCTAAAGGTAAACCTTTCCAATTCTGAAAGATTGGCGCAGCACAATATTCATACCCATTTGTTTCTTTTGTGTAGTCATGTACCTCTTTGTAAATGTGTATAGAATACGCATTAGATAATCCAGAAACAGTGTGAAACTATTTTGTGAATTCTATTTGTTAATTCGCTAATACCAAATTTGATAGAAGCTAAAAATTTTTAGTTTGAAAATACGTAAATAAATTAAAGAAGGCTTGCTTAAGAGAAATATCTTACAGACCCTAAAAATGTCATTTGTCATTGTTTTCAACTATTGTTTTCATCTTGGTTGATATAAATGTTATTATAGACACATCGTTTTGACCAAATAACCTCTGGTTGTCATCGGGTGTCCATTTACCGGATGATATGGAATATCTGTTGATTATTGCGATATTTTATCCCTGCGACGTTGTTCCTATTAACAGTTCTTCACTACCAAAGATTGAACTTTTGACCACTAGATTACAATAACACATGTCTAACCAACTGGTATATTCACTACGCTTGTTCGAAACGTTTTCTTTTTGATAAAATCTCTGTCACTGGATCCAACCAACGCTTTTAGAACACATAGGCAAATAGGTAAAAGCGTTGAATGGATTCAGTGACTTGATCTAAAATGTTCAATACATGACGAAACTAATGGTGAACAAAATTAGAGAGTTGAGTTAAATAAAGAGAACTAAGAGATCCGAAAGTGGTATGACTCGTGGAACTAGAACAATCTACTCCAGCAGTGGTCGAAAGAAAAGGGTTCGGTTCAAAGTTCTTCAACTAAAGAAGGTCGGGCTGTATAACGACCAAAAGTCGTGAAGGTGGTGACAACAATCCTAACAATGTAAATATATGTAGATGTGTAATAATTACACTTTATTGTGTTTTTCTCCAGAATACGAAACACGAAATGGCCCACGAGAGAGAAGACACCGAAAAATACACATTTGTCTGATACAAGGTTATTGTTGTGTGCACCTAGTGAAGACTTAACGCACTGTACTAACAAATATTAACTCGCTAATAATTTTCTCAATAAATGTAAACTTTTCTGATACGTGGTCATAATATTTGCCGACTATCATGCATCGAACTCATTTTTAATATCAAGTCTAGTTTGTTAACAGTGATTATACATCCGGTTTATACAACTTGACATAAGGCCAGTGTAATGAAGCGCCGATGGATCAATTTTACATACAATAGCAACGTTTAATAAATCTACGTTTGCCGTGGGAGAATTCTACAATGATGAAATCCTCAGTGAAAATGGAACTCCTTTCAACAGTGATATCTTGTTAAATCTATAAAACTAATATTTCTGCTGCACGATGATGATGATGATGATGATGATTAGGTGCGTGATAAAGATGATGATGATGATGATGATGTTCCTTCGCGAGCGAAGATGACCATTTTTCTTTACATATTACTTATAGGAAACTTATGGGTGCGGAGATGGCTAATCAGGACAATGCTTGCTCTATGTTTTCTGCTGTAGTGATGGAAGAGAATGTCTGGCTGGGAAGGGAACTTGAACTGACCTTCCGGCATTGTCGCTTTGGCTACAGTTCTTGAATACGTTGATGTGCGTTGTGGTTCAGGATGTGCGTGGGTGGTGCAGTGGATATTGACTCGGAACGATAGATCGGGGATCCGAGTTCGAATTCCATCTGAATTCCTTGCATTCACTTATGCACAAATACCCTTGGGAAAGGTATGAATCCGTCTTTTCCCTCCAATTATGGGCTAAATAATAAGACAGATTGGATTCTATAGCCTTGGTTGGCAACCAGTCTACCACAAAAACTAATGGCAACCTACTGCGGGATAATTCTCTTGCCTAGTGAATCATGTCACTTTAGAGACATGATCACCTAAAACGTGTATCACGTATGTCACTTAACTGACTGACTTGAATGCGTTACGCTTCTGAGTTTGCTAAGCCTGTTTTGACTAAGGCGCGCCAGGCAGGGTGGTGTTTAGCAGCTTCTTCGTAAGAGGCAGGGCCATGTTGAAGTGTTTCAAGGAGGTCTTGAAGGTGTTTGTTTTGTTACTGAATAGCCGCTTCAATTTTGTTTGATTCATGTCTCTCTGGGAGTTCATAAAAATTGCAAGTTATCGATATAAAGTCTGTAAGAAAATCTTTTTCTTTTTTTGTTAGTATTCTACTGTGTGTAAGGCAGAGTTTTTGTTATTTTTGATGCGATGTTTTCATCTATATCATCTGTAGTTGTTTTCGTCTCCTAGCATATCTTGAATATTTGTTTTGAATATTTCTAAATTAAATGGAAGTTTTTAAAAAAATGATGCACTATTATCCATTAACTTGGGAACCTCTGTCCTATGCGACTGGTTAAGACGATGTCACTAAAATTACGTGACGGCAGGGGTTGGCGTCAGCTAATAGAATCAAAAGCAGTTGAGATTTTCCACACCGGGTGAATCGATTTATCTGTCCACGCCTGTTTCTACGTAGGTCGCGCTGAAGACGTACGTCAGAGGCACATCGCGCTTTGACATAGAAAGAAAACCACAAAGCTTCATCTGGCACATAAAGGACAACTTCCCCACTTTCCCGTTGGGAAATATTACAAGTATTCATCATTGGCGGCCACAATCTCAACAATATCCGATACGCGGATGACACAGTGCTGATAGCAGACACGGAAAGGAAAATGCAGGACCGCTCACAGAAGTTAGCAAAAGAAAGTGAAAAGAAAGGGTTGAGCATAAACTTCAAGAAAACTGAATGCATGGTCATCTGCAATATTCCCAACTGCAAGTTGGAGAATCTAAAATAAAACAAATAAAAAAATTCAAACAGTTGAGAAGTGTTTTGACAGAGGCTGGAAAATGCGACACGGAGATTCAATGACGCATTGGCATGACCAAAAACGCATTTCAGAAGATAACCAGAGTACTGAAAGACAGGCAAATCTCATTAAAAACAAAGAAAAATGTGCTGGATTGCTACGTGATATCTGTCGTGTATGGAAGTGAATGTTGGACGATCTCATCAAAGATGAAGAAGAGGCTTGTGGCAGCCGAAATGTGGTTTTACAGAAGGATGTTGAGGATACCATGGACAGGTCACGTGTGCAACGATGAGGTGCTGGAAAGTGTGAAAACGAGAAGAAACCTGATAATAAATATCAGAAAGAGACAAATGTGGTTCCTAGGTGTTATGTCGCCAAGTATAAATGAATAACTCAACAACAGAATCAGAATATAAGTTGTATTCCGCGGAAAGACGGTTAGTATGTACAGAAGTGATTAGTAATATTTACAATAGAAAGATACAAGAGTCCAATCCGTCGTAAGACGTGTGTATACGTGATTACTTCCGGTACCCCACCGGAAGTGTGACTAACTCTTCACTGACTCGCACTGACTCTTCAGTAACTCATTAGAGACTCTCAAGTGACTCTCTAAGACTGTATTTACTAGCCTTCCCACGCAAGGCTGGATGTGACACATGGTCATTTTATTGTGGGTATTCCCGGCTATATGGCCGGGCCAAAAAATGTCTGTCTATTTTTGCCCAGTCGTGGTTCTACCCTTCGGCCGAACCACGACTGGGTTATTGCTCTCTGCTCGAAAGCAGAGAGCGCCAGCTACCATAAGGCAGAGCGCTGACAGTGTCGTAGAGTCATCAGTCTAGTGACTCTCTACGACTCCCCTGTAGAGAATCCACCATTGCTATATATAGCAATGGGAACAGTCCATTTGTAGTCAAATAGGAGCGGCGCCCTAACACTAGGGCACGTAATGAAGAAGGAGGGCCTGGAGAACTTGATACTCACAGGTCGGATAAATGGAAGACGAGACAGGGGAAAGCAGCGCGAGACGTACTTGTTAGGTTTGACGGAGCGGGGCTTGGAAGAGATACTAAGAGAAAAATTATTGACAGTGACAGGAGACAGAGCCGAAGGGATGTCCATGATCACCTTCGTCCTAAAGAGACACGGCACATGAAGAAGAAGAAGAAGAAGAAGAAGAAGAAGACCCCCTCTCTTTTCGACCTTTTTACACTATTTGTTGTATAGATATGTCATAGTCTATCTGTGTGGGACAAAGTTTTGATAGGTATGCATATCAGTATAAAATTCTCTTTCAGAAAAATACATGTTTACCATTCCTTTCTTTCAGTTATTCTGTTCCGTGCGTATATTATGGTGTTGCTATATCATGGATATATTATGGTGTTGCTATATCATGGATATATTATGATGTTGCTATATCATGGATATATTATGGTGTTGCTATATCATGGATATATTATGATGTTGCTACATCATAGATATATTATGGTATTGCTATATCATGGATATATTGTATTGTTGCTACATCATGGATATGTCTGTGTTGCTATATCATGGATATATTATGGTGTTGCTATATCATGGATATATTATGATGTTGCTATATCATGAATATATTATGATGTTGCTATATCATGGATATATTATGATGTTGCTATATCATGGATATATTATGGTGTTGCTATATCATGGATATATTATGATGTTGCTATATCATGGATATATTATGATGTTGCTATATCATGGATATACTATGATATTTATGTATTGGATATATTATGATGTTGCTATATCACGGATATAATATAGTGGTGCTATATCATGGATATATTATGGTGTTGCTATATCATGGATATAATATGGTGTTGCTATATCATGGATATATTATGATGTTGCTATATCATGGATATATTATGATGTTGCTATATCATGGATATATTATGATGTTGCTATATCATGGATATATTACTGATACTGCTATATCATGGATATATTATGGTGTTGCTATATCATGGATATATTATGGTGTTGCTATATATCATGGATACTCCATGGTGTTATATATCATGGATATATTATGATGTTGCTATATCATGGATATATTATGATGTTGCTATATCATGGATATATTATGAATGTGTTGCTATATCATGATTATATTATGATGTTGCTATATCATGGATATATTATGGTGTTGCTATATCATGGATATATTATGGTGTTGCTATATCATGGATATATTATGATGTTGCTATCATGGATATATTGATGTTGCTATATCATGGATATATTATGATGTTGCTATATCATGGATATATTATGGTGTTGCTATATCATGGATATATTATAGGTGTTGCTATATCGTGGATATATTATGGTGTTGCTATATCATGGACGGTGGATATATTATGATGTTGCTATATCATGTATATATTATGATGTTGCTATATCATGAATATATTATGATGTTGCTATATCATGTATATATTTTATGATGTTGCTATATCATGGATATATTATGATGTTGCTATATCATGTATATATTATGATGTTGCTATATCATGGATATATTATGATGTTGCTATATCATGGATATATTATGGTGTTGCTCTATCATGGATGTATTATGATGTTGCTATATCATGGATATATTATGGTGTTGCTATATCATGGATATATTATGATGTTGCTATATCATGGATATATTATGATGTTGCTACATCATGGATATATTATGATGTTGCTATATCATGGATATATTATGATGTTGCTACATCATGGATATATTATGATGTTGCTACATCATGGATATATTCTGATGTTGCTATATCAGGGATATATTATGATGTTGCTATATCATGGATATATTATGATGTTGCTACATCATGGATATATTCTGATGTTGCTATATCAGGGATATATTATGGTGTTGCTATATCATGGATATATTTATGCTTATAATAGGAAATGATATTGAGAATAGTGGTTCTTTCATAACACACCATTAAAAATAATGCTTCTTACACATACAGTTCTTTTGATAACAATAATTCGGCCATCATATGAGTGAAATTAAAAGATTTCAAAGATAAACTAAACAACATTGAACCTACAATTGAAATCCCATATGAAAAAAGAACACTTTTAATTGTTGATTGGGTCATGAAATTTCTTGTAAATTTTAATGTCTCGAAAACGAAATCGCTATCCTTTAATCCTCTTAGAGAACCATTCTCACCTTCTATCAATGTGACTGATGCTAGCCTCCAGGAGAGCAACTCCTCACAACTTCTTTGCATCATGTCTTCCGTTCACATTGTGTAGAGTGATTATATTGAATCAATTGTGCGAGGTCTGCTGCTAAGAAGGTTAATTTACTCTGTCGTGCAAGGGAGTTTTCTTATGAAAATCCATCTTTCACATTTATAAAGTTACCATTCATCCAGACATTGAATATTTCTGCTATATCTGTTCTAGCGGTCCGGTTATAGACTTAAAAATTCTCACCAAAATCCATAGAAGTGTGTGTTGTTATCAGGCCTCATTTGGCATTTCGACTTAAAGTCAATTTTCTATCTCCATGACGTAGGTTTCCTTTGTCTTTTCTTTTTTTGCTTATTTATAAATATTTTCATAGTTGTTTTCACAAGACATCCTCCTTGTTATTCTGACAGCATGAATTCTAGAGAACTACTATATTGGCAGCTAGGTCTCATCGTTTTATTGTTGAAATAGCTAGATGTTCCAAGGTCGTCTGTAGAATCCTGATTACTTGCTTCTCTGCAGCCAACAATATTCAAAAATTAAAATGCAACGCCTGGCTAAAGCCTGATTTTTAAATGTTCTTTCTTTTCGCTAGAATATTCCAGTTCTCATTTTCTTCCAAATTTCCATTGCATCTTAGTAGCATTATCTCCTAAATTGGGATGAAATTATTTTTTTAAAAATCCAACTGATAACAGTTTAAAAATAACGAATAAAAACGACCTCATAAACTTTGACTCACAAGAAGATAAAATCTAGAATAATACGTTTTTTATATAAACCTTCTAGAATTTAGATGTGCGGTGGTGTAATATACTGAATGAGAAATCGCAGAGCCGAGTTCGAAACCAAATCAAGTCGAACTTGAAAAACGTGTACATGGAAAGTATTTTTAACCCTCTAGGGCCATTCGTATCATATTTGATACAGTATGAAAACAAGCCTTGAAAGAAATATTTTCCTGAAAATTTTTTTAAGAGAAATATTTTATAAATTTCAAATGAAAGCAGTACTGACTGCTCAGTTAATGAATACCAAATGTTTCCTTATAGGGAAACACCAAATGTTTCCTTATAGGGAAATACTGTATCAAATATGATACGCATGGCCCTAGAGGGTTAAAATTCTCCCACACTTATCGAGATATTTCAGATACAATACTAAATGTAAAGCATGCAAAAACGACAAATAAACAAATGACTAATTAACACAAAAACTAAGTGCCACAAGTAACGAACATGAAAAAATTGTACATATAAAATATTTTTAGAATTACCCACCCCCACTATTCATTCGAAAAAAAAAACAAATGATAAGCGATATCACGAAATACTAATCAATCAAATATCAATCAAATACTAATCAAGCAAATATCACAAACTTCACAATCTGTACTCAAGTTTTGAAGAAATTAAATTAAAAAATATTCTTAATTAACCAGTTTTGAGATATAAGTTAAAATCTTTGGTACAGGAAAGAATCATCGAAATTGGATAATTGCTAAAATGATGATAATGGTTCATTTATTCTAAATTCACGGAAGTAATTTATTCAAAATTCCAATGAACACGATTTTCTCTTTTTTTTCTTTTTGATTTGCTTAATTTGTAAATATAAAAAAAAACAAATGACTTCAATTCAATGTATAAGTTTCTACTGTGAAATTAAATCCAAGAAAGTCCTTTCAAATTTTATCTGAAAACTATTTTTTTAATAAACTGAAAGTTTATGAATTCTTTTGACTGAATTTTAACTCCGAAAAATTAAATTATTTACATTGTTCGGTGTCTTGTCTTCATTATTAATGCCATGTTTACGACATTTCGGCCGTTGTACGCTCCGGCCTTCTTCAGGTGCTAGGAATTTTGAACCGATTCAATATTACTAGCAACTGAAGAAGGCCGGAGCCTACAAGGGCCGGAAACGTCGTAAACATGGCATTAATGATGAAGACAAGACACCGAACAATGTAAATACTACCTCATCTCAGAAGTATAGCCAAAGGGAAAAATTAATTTCCATTATAATACTTAATTTAAAATGAGCGAAGCATATGAAAATAAAATTGTGGAAATTGCTGAAATAATATAGCGGTTTCATTTAAGCGATTATAGACTATGAAATCGAAATGGAATATAAAATCTTCTTTATCAGATTACAGATCAATATATTGGCAGAGTCGCAATCACATATCCTCTCTTGCGTTCTGACCCTTTCGTAATTCCTCCCCATTTTCAATTGTAATCTGGAATTTTTAACTGTTATATTTATGGCTTTAACAGATTCTTCCCCTGGTTAAAAATTACCCCCCTCTCAGATTTTCTTTTATTTCTCTCCGGGAACCACTGGTTGCCTGTTAAAAAAATCATTGATATTAATAAAATATTATTTATACGATGACTGAATCTAGTTGCTAACAATCTCGGCGAATACAAACTGTTTTCTAGTGGGAAGTTGTGATTGACAGGTTGTAAAATAATCAGAGCTAAAAACCGTTCAAATCAGTTCGATCTCTTTGACATTTTCTCTTTCTAAGAATGATGAACCCAATTTCCAAAGTTTAGCACATGTTTATTCATTGGGCACGGCAGTTAATTTTCTTTTTATTTCTATCGCTGGGAATTTCCAAATGTTTGCCTCTAATATTCGATGGGTGCAAATGTCCATGACAGAATGCTATCAGCCAAGCATCAGCACAAAGCAGTAAAAAAGGAAAGTTCTTGAATATGTCGCTGTTTGTAATTAACATTTGCATAGAAAAGCAAGTTTTTTTCCCTATACAATAAAAGTGTCCAATTTGCAGTGGCCTTCTCAATCAAATTCACATTGCATTAAATGTTAGATGCACTTAGATTTTTGACATTGCTTTATAGATAATAAGAAATTACAAAACATTGAATTTTCATTTTGACTTTTACATCTAAACTTATTTATAAATGGAACTTTGTGAGTGTGTGTGTATGTGTGTGTGTATCTGTGTGTGTATCTGTGTGTCCGTTACCTATAGACTCCGAAACAGCTGAACCGATTTTCTTGAAAATCTACACAGTTGTACTATAAGCGTCTGCGAGTGTTCTTAGCTAGGTTTGTGTCGAGGTACCCCCGATATATATCGAAAATCGATAATCGAAAAATCGGGTGACAGAAGGAATGGTCCGATTTTAATCAAATTTGATACACTCATCGACAAAGACATAAGAAACGATATTCAGAAGTTTCAAGGTTGCAGTTCTTACAATAGTGCAGAAAATCGATAATACATACACTCTTGATCAAAAATTTAAGACCACTTAAAAATCTTTAAAAAGACATTTTACAGATAGATATTAAAACTCCTACCACTTAAGGTTACCAATACCAATCTAAAAGGTTATGGAAACAAAAAGCTACATTCCAAACATTTTATTTAGAAATTTACATTTTTATAAAATGAGGCGATTTGCACATGATCAAAATTATAAGACCAGAGGTATAAATTGTTAGATCTATGGTAATTCCAATGTTTTTAGTTCAGTTAGAGATTAGCAATCACTGCGTATAGGTGTTACCATGCCTAAAGCAAGCAAACTTACCAAAGTTGAGCGTTCTCGAATTCTAGAATTCCATAAGCAAGGTTTGTCACAGCGGACGATCGCAGCTAAGGTAAATCACAGTAAAACTGTGATTTGCAACTTTCTAAAGAACAGTGAGAATTATGGAAAAGCAAAATCCTCTGGTAGGCCCCAAAAAATTTCTCCTGCATTGAGTAAGAGAATAAGACGGGTTGTTATGAAAGAGGGGGGACGTTCTTCTAGTCAAATTAAGGCAGTCACCGATGCTGATTGCAGTCCCGTAACCATCAGACGACACTTACGACAAAAAGGCATGGTAAATAAAAAGCGTAAACAAATTCCTCGCCTGCTTCTACGTGACAAGGTGGACCGCTTAAAGTTTGGTTGTGAATACCAAACATAGGACGTTGAGAAGTGGAAGAAAGTCCTGTTTTATGATGAGAAAAATTCAATCTAGATGGTCCTGATGGCTTCCAACGATATTGGCAAAACAAAAACATGCCTCCTGAAATTTTCTCCACACTTCATAGTGGTGGAGGGTCCCTAATGGTATGGGATGCCTTTTCTTACAGAGGGACGATGGAGCTTCAGGTGGTGCAGGGTTGTCAAACAGCGGCTGGTTATGTTAGCATGCTACAAAAAGCATCATTGATGATGGACGGCCATCATTTGTGTATGGATGGATGGTTATTCCAACAGAATAATGCTGCGATCTCTGTAGATCTCTGTAGAACTCATTATTAAATTTGCTTGTTGAATGTTTTCATACACTTTTCATACACTTTTTGTACAATTTCGTAGAATTTTTGTCTCTGGTCTTATAATTTTGATCATGTGTAAATTGCCTCATTTTATAAAAATGTAAATTTCTAAATAAAATGTTTGGAATATAGCTTTTTGTTTCCATAACCTTTTAGATTGTAGTATTGTTAACCTTAAGTGGGAGGAGTTTAAAATCTATCCGTAAAAATATATATTTCTTTTTAAAGATTTTTAAGTGGTCTTAAATTTTTGATCAGGAGTGTATATATAAACAGCAAGATGTTTGTGTGTGTGTGTTTATCTGCCTGTATGTCTTTACTTTTTCAGCTCTTTTATTTTAGTTTTTGCTTCGGGTTTGGCTCTAAGTAGATATAATTGTAGTTCTTAGTCTCAGCCATGATACCATTTACTCAGAGGACTTATTTTAATCTTCAAAATTCAGTTCATGACGAAAAAAAACTTATTTGATATTGATACCAGGAAATCAAAATTTGACTTACAGCCATTCATTTTTCTTTCAATCTACGGTTTCGCTTAAACTGAAAACAACTATTGCTTTTTAGTCTTTCGTGCCAACGTCCAAAGAGTCTGAGCTTCAAGACCATGAATTAGTTTTAAGGTTTTCATTACACCCGAGCAACGCCGGGCTATACCGCCAGTTATTAATAACTTTATAATGATTTATATTAATAACTTTATAATGATTTATACGATTTACATCGTTCAGACTGTACAGTCCGCCCTTTTTCAGAAATTAAAGTCGAGGACAACAATTTTAACGATGTAAATAGTTTAAATAATTAATACCTCACCTCAGAATTATAGACAATTTTTTGTAATAACGGAACATTGTATTTAACTTCATCAATCGGATGTGCGTTGTGGTGCAGTGGATATCGGCTCGGAACAAAAAATAGGGAGCCGAGTTCGAATTTCAGTTGAATTCCTTGCAGTCACTTACGCGCAAATACCCTTGGGAAATGTTTACTACGTCTCTTCCCTCCAGTTATGGGTTAAATAACATGACAGATTGGGTTCTATAGAATTGGCTGGCAACCAGTCTACCGCAGAAAGTATTGGCAACCCACTTCAGGAAAATGTTCTGTCCAGTCAGTCATGTCTCTTTCGAGACATGATCGCCCATGTGTGTATCACCTATGGCACTTGACTGACTGACTGAATATAATACTTGGAATCATTAAGGCTTTTACTGGTCATAAACTGGGGGATCGGTTTTCTATTGTTATGAAGTAATAAACTGATCCTCCACTTATTACCAGTTAAGAATATAAGACATCTCTTCTACCTCTAGCTATGAGTCAAATAACAGGAAAGATTGGGTTATATAGCTTTGGCTGGAAACAAGTCTACCGCAGAAAGCAATGGCAACCTACTGCGGGAGAATCTTCTGCCCAATCAGTCATGTCTCTTTCGAGATATGATCACGTATGGTAGTTAACTGACTGAATTCATCAATATTTTTTTATTATTTACAATCGGTTTATTGTTAACATATTTGTTGTTGTTATTAGGTTTCAGACATTGTGGTCTCTGGCCTTCTTCAAGATTATTTTTCAAACCAGGTATTGAATTACGAAAAGAAAATAACCAAAACTGAGCTATTGAGTAAAAGCATGGCACATGGAAAGAGAACAATCTACCCCAGTAGACAAAATAAAGGGTTCAGTACAAAATTCTAAAGTATATCACTTGAAGAAAACCGGAGTATAAATCAATCAAAACGATGATATAGTTCGAACATTGTAAATACTGAAAATGATGAATTTCTTATTATTTCAAAAGTGTTATCCCCAAAATTAACCGCTTCTCTGTTTATCGGCCTTCTCGGTTTAGCGTGAACAGCAAGAATAAAACAATGCCATTATTATGCGAGTTACGTAAATAAATTTGTATGACGACGTCTCGGTCGATGCGTTTCTCTAGTGGATGGATAAAACTGTTGAAAAAGTTTAACTACTTATATTAAGTCCAACCCACCATGAGGTAAATAGAAACGATACCGTTTATAATTCATGGAAGATTTTACTCGTCTCTTTTATTACCGTTTTTCATTGTGTTCACTCTGCTTGGAAACACAAATAACGTGTTCCATACATAGTTTTGTTTTTATGTTTCACACACACACACACACACACACACACACACACACACACACACACACACACACTTATCAAATTCTTATTATCGGAAGTAAAATTATCAAATTCACAAATTTTTTTGATTAAAATTTCATTTTTCATCTATGCTTTTCCTCTCCTTTTTCTTAACATTTTATTTCAGAAGATGCATCGTAAGCAAAAACTCTTGTCATTGTGTATTTCAAAACATAAACATCTTTATTTTAATATTTTTATATAAAAAAAAGAATTATGCAATTATATGTTTAATAAAAATATCAGACAATTTGGATAAATATTTTGATATATTTCACCAGTGAACAAGCGTTACCAGAAATAAATATTTGAACTGGAACTTTTCAGTTCAATTTTTAATCTGCTCTATTTCTAATCTGAAGCCTCTTTTCAACAATAACAAAAAAACAACGCTATGTTTTGCAGCCTATCGCTAATTTATCGCTGTTTCTATGCCAACTGTTCAGATGAGCCCTCCATTCTTTGCTTCGATCAGTTCAGAGCTTTACAGCAACAAAATGTCATGTTACTTCTACGGAGCTGAATCACTCTCATTTGCTCCATGTTCCAAATGTAGGTGGGATAGTCCACCAAGATACCCTTTTCTAGTTCGTGGAACAGACTCCCGTGCTGGTGCTTATTTGAACACGTACACTCCCGGCCATAATTATTAGGCAACCCCAGTTTTTTAAAAGAAATAATGTATTTCATACTATTTTTTAGTATTTATTGCCAAATGAAAATAGAATGGTTCTTTGTTATTGTTACTTTGCAAAATTGTACAAGGCAAGTAAGCGAAGATGAACTCATCCGAAATATTCTTCTTTCTTTCATTGATGAAACTGCAATATAGGTAATTATTAAATATTTATAAATTCAGTTGATGCACATTGTGCAATATTAAAAAAAAGAATCATTCTATTTTCATTTAAATTATTCAGTTGGCAATAAATACTAAAAAAATAGTATGAAATACATCACTTTTTTTAAAACACTCGAGTGGCCTAATAATTATGGCCGGTAGTGTATATATATATATGTGCATAATCATAACTCTTCAGCAAAGAAGTTATAAGAATGATTAATATTTTCAATCATAAAAATATATTCACATATATCCTCCCCAAAACATAGAAACACACATGCACAGATATAAATCATAGTCATAAAACTAAAAATATCTACTTACCTATTTATAGATATAATTATACAATACTAGCAGTATAGCCCGGCGTTGCTCGGGTGTAATGAAAGCTTTAAAACTAATCCATGATCCTGGAGCTCAGACTCTTTGGACATTGGCACAAAAGACTAAAAAGCAATATTTGTTTCCAGTTAAAGCGAAAACGTAGACTGAAAGAAAAATGAATGGGTGTAAGTCAAACTTTGATTTCCTGGTATCGATATCAAATAAGATTTTTTCGTCGTAAACTGAATTTTGAAGGCTAAATAAGTCCTCCGAGTATATGGTATCATGGCTGAGACTAAGAACTACAATTATACCTACTTAGAGCCAAACCCGAAGCAAAAACTAAAATAAAAGGGCTGAAGAAGATACAGATAAATAAGTTTAGATGAGACCTGTTTCTTGAAAATAATCGATGCTTTAAAATGAAAGGTGACAGTTTTTTCAGTAAAAGCACTGATTTTCTAATGTATTTTTTTATTAATCATGACTAAGCAAAATCTGCAATATTAATCATTTTATAACGTCTGATTTTCAGACGTGAAGTGCTGTGTTGTCCAATAACGTAGTAGGATTTAAAACGAACCTTTATTGATCATTGAATAAATATACACTTGGTCTAGACTGGCAAAAGACTGTGGTGATACCAAGCAAGCGAGGGACCGAATGCTTACCCTCTGAGGTCCAGATAGCAAATGACCAAAGCTGGTCATTGCGCATCTGGGCTCCACGCAGAATTTCCGGTGATAAACCAAAAATAAATGAGTATTAAATTCCTTTTGCGGACCTTTTTCGCGATCCGATGTGAATTTTGTTTTTAATGGGAAGCCCAGAATTAACTCCGGGTGTGAATTCCCAAATGACTTGTTCGGAGCCCCGAAAACGAAATAAAGGGACGACACAAGACATCAATTGGGAGTTGAGAAAATACGAGCATAATTAACACGTCCCTTGACCTCGTCAAGCGATCGTTTTATGTTGCCTCTCCTTTCCCTCTCATCATCTTCTTCACTGTTCACTGAGTCACTTACCAGATGGACTAAGCGGAGACATTAAAGACACTCCTAAAAACAAACGCTCACACATACATACGCACAAACTCTTTTCGGCATTTACTCCTATGAACATTTTTAACGACCCTTGTAGCAACCAAAAGACATTACATTTATTTGTAAAAAAAACCTTAATTGATATATATATATATATATATATATATATATATATATATATGTATATATAAATTTTAGACCGGTTTTGAGCCTATCCACCGCGGTGGGTATGTAATGTTTTGACCAGTACCTAGGTTCCCCACGTTAAAAAAGACCCTGTGTCACATCTCTCTCAAGTGGGGGAGAAGGGTAAACATTGGAGTTGAGTTGGGTTCAGTTACCCCGGTCTAATACTTGGCAGTCAAACTGACGTGTAACGCTCTTGTATTTGTTTCCTGTTCAATATATATATATATATATATATATATATATATATATATATATATATATATATATATGTTTCCCTAATTCCCGTGTTCGAGTTTTCTTCCGTACTTATTCTGGATCCACAACAGTCAGTTAAATGCTAGACGTGTGACACGCTTCGGCGATCAAATCTCGAAAGAGACATGACTGACTATGATTATGTTTTGCGCTAGAGTGGTTGTCAACCAAGGCTATAGAACCCAATCTGTCCTGCTATTTAAACCATAGGTGGAGGGAGAAGTGACGAATTAATACTTTTCCTGAGGATATTTGCGTGATAGTGAATGCAACGAAGTCAACTGGAATTCGAACTCGGCTCTCTGATTTCTCGTTCCAGGCCGATATCCACTGCACCACAACGCGTATTTTTCATATACAAGACAAAATAATGTGTCACCCTTTAAGACTGTATTTTTTGTAACATAAGTTGCCTGTCCGTTATTGTATAAAAGGTACATTTCGATATTTAGTATAGTAAAGTCACAACGTTTGATCGTATAGTGCAAGATTAAACACTTTTTGATTGGTTTGTGAAATTAATTTGAAAAAAACCTCGCTCTCCAGATTAATATTTTCATGTCTTTTTTCTTTGAGCCAAGTAGCGTATTGTTAACCAGGTAAGATATCAAACTTGAAACCATTCTATAGATTTTAGTATTAAATTCTAGTGTCTGATATTTCTGCTGATAACAACCTTCTCCCTGTTGAAACTTCAAGATTTTTTGGTGCTCTTTCCCAAGTACATTTTAAAACGCCGCCATATTAGCTACTTTTATTAATCTCAAAATTATTGATTATTCATCTGTTTGACATATTCGAGAAAATTTTATTTAAAATAGTCATTTAAATTAAAGGTGATATACTTTGAGAACTCAGTTTTCAATGTTTCTTTTTTGTTTTGTTTTGTTTTTTCATGTCTTTGAGTTGGTATTTTTTTTTTTTTTTTGCACAATCGCACCAAAAATATTATTTCAATTTTACCATGGGGCATAATTTCAAATTCTTTTGTTTAGCACATCTATCTATCTATCTATCTATCTATCTATCTATCTATCTATCTATGCCTTTTAATGCCTTTTATCTATCTATCTATCTATCTATCTATCTATCTATCTATCTATCTATCTATCTATCTATGCCTTTTAATATCTATCTATCTATCTATCTATCTATCTATCTATCTATCTATCTATCTATTATCTATCTATTTAGTACTTTATCTATCTATCTATCTATCTATCTATCTATCTATCTATCTATAACTTTCTTTTCTATTTATCTATCTATCTATCTATCTATGCCTTTTAATATCTATCTATCTATCTATCTATCTATCTATCTATGCCTTTTAATATCTATCTATCTATCTATCTATCTATCTATCTATCTATCTATCTATCTATCTAATATCTATCTATCTATCTATCTATCTATCTATCTATCTATCTATCTAGTGGGTTAGATCCTCACTGGGTACACCATACTTTCGACCACACTAAGCGGCTTTTAAAAATTTTGGCTTTCTATCTAATATTTTGCTGCATAGGTCAATGTTAGAACGCCAAATGATAAATCTTCATGATTTTAGCTTCGATACGCGGCGATTGATTGATACCGATTTTAGATCGCATTTAATTTCGAGATAGGAAGATTATTTAATATTCTTACACACAGACTTCACTGTTCGAAAGTTAATTTATTTCGCCGCCTCTTTTAATGAATACAACCGTCTTTGGAAATTAATGCTTCTCCGTGAATATAGTATATAACCTCCGTTATGGCTTTTGTATGAGATGCTAGATATGAAATATATGTTGTTTTATGTTTATTTAAACCGAATTAATGCTCCTAAAATATTTCTATAATACAGAAGTAAAGACATTGAAAATCAGCGTTCAAATCGTTCCTAGTTCCATACGGAATCGAATCCTAAACTCTAGCACTGCTTAGACATGCGGAAATATTTCGACCTTAAGGTAGGCTACTTGTTTCTTAAAAATAAAATTGCAACTCACCTACACTGTTAAAAATTAAAAAAAAAAATTGTAAAAATATTAGCGACCATCTTTCATGTTTTGCAGTTTCGTTTAAAGAAATACGAAACTGTGTGTAGTAATTTCGGAACACATTTCTGGCAAAGTATACGAAAATAGTGATTAACAAGTTTCAATTCAATGTGCTAACTTCTACTTTGCCTTAGTCGAAAATTCAACCTGTAGTTTCTCTCTCTCTCTCCCTCTTTCTATGTGTGTGTGTCTCTCTCTGTCTGTCTTTCTCTCTTTCTCGTTCTTTCTCATTAAAACTAATGAAGAGTAAAAACACGACTTGGTTCCAGCCAAATCCTACTTGAGATTGGTTGTTTTAAGTACGAGGCAGTACACTGATCGATGAAACACTGAACTAATATTTTTTATTTTTTATCGGTTTAATTCTTTCTACTGACAGAAGAACTGCTCAGAACATATCGTTGCGAACAAACTTTTTAAGATATTGGTCCGAATAAACCTTGAAATAATGAAAATAATTTGTTTTATATTATGAAAGAATAATAATTAAATAGAAATTAAAAATTTGTATTATGAAATTAGAAATTGTATTAGTATAATCGATTTTATAAAAATAATAAAATGAATTTTAAAACTTTTCATAAATAAATAGATATCAAATATTTATTAAGTTACGCATATCTAGACATTATAATTTGGATTATGATATTGGGAATTGTATTAGAATATAATAATAATATAACAGATTTTATAAAAAATTGTAAAATGAATTTTAAAATTTTTAATCAATAAATAGATACTAAGTTTTTTTTAAAATTAAGAGTTTTGGGAAAAATTCGAATAAAATACTTCTTGACTCGAAATAAAAATCGTATAATTACACTCAAAGGTCCCTTTAAGTCAGATCAAAAATATAAAATGTTTTCTTTCTTAGAAGCGACAGTGTCTACAGTATTAACATTATTCAGACTATTGTCCTCATCTTTGTTGTCATTTGCGCGACGTTTCGGCGGTTGTACGCTCCGGCCTTCTTCAGGTGTTAGAAATTTTGTACCGAACCCTTTATTACAATCACTGGGGTATATGAACTCTATTCCTTGCCTAATGCCTCTTCTGGCATTCATGAGTTATCTCCCTCTAACCCTGTAAGTTACTTGTTCACCTCATCTCAGAAATATAGACAAATACTGAGTAGTGTCTTTCAGTCAAACCCTGAAGAGTGAATTCATCGCAATAACACAGAAAAACCAAAATAGGAAATAACGAATATATATTAATCACGGCAAAACACTACTTTTGAAAAGCTACACTGCGGACGATGTGGGAGTGTTGCACTTCCGAAAAAACCCTGAAATAATGAATATATTTTAGCTTAGAAACTCAGAAACACTTGAAAGTCAAAAGAGCCTACTGGTCGAAATCTCGTTATCAAAGCAACAAAGATGTAGTTAGTATTATGAATAATTCATTTAAATAATAATGCCTGAAATTGAAACCATAGACTATTCTAAGTGTCATGGCGGCATCACCCACAACGGAATGAACTCTTCCAACCAATACATATACCTCCCCTCACAAGAGGTGAGAGGGAGTAGCTTGGGAGTAGCTAGTAAATAGCCTGAGGAGAACGCCCTGAACATAGCCGATGGTCGTCTACGAACATTGATACCGTAACGACCATTACGAGTCCCAGTTCGAGGGTCGAATTATAGTATTACACACTAACCCGTATTATCGTTCTACTAGTACAAGTGTTGTATTTTGCCGTGTTTAATATATATTCATTATTTCCTATTTTGGTTGTTCTGTGTTATTCTTGCTGGACCTTTAACAGGATCCACGATAATATGAAAAGCCAGAGAAAGCTGCACGCAAAACATAGGAAACAGAACAAAAATGATAACTGTCAAAATATTCATTGAGTATAAATTCATTTCAGAACTTGTCTGAATAAATTTTCCGATCAGGTATAAAAATGTTAATATCTTGGAAGTGTTCTAACCGAAGACGGAAAGTGCGACACAGAGATCCAGAGGCGAATTAGGATAGCGAAAGAACGCGTTCCAGAAGCTGAGTAAAGTATTAAGACACAGGAAACTTTCACTAGAAACAAAAGGATACCGGATTGTTATGTGTTGTTGTTTCTTTAATATGGCAGTGAATGTTGGACAATATCATTGAAGATGAACAAAATACTTGAAACAACCGAAATATGGTTCTACAGAAGGATGCTGCGAATATCATGGATCGAGCATGTGAGCAATGATGAGGTCTTGGAAATGATGGAAACAAAAAGGAAATTAATACTGAGCATCAAGAAGAGACAGCTGAAGTTCCTGGGACATGCAATGAGGAAGAAGGGCTTGGAGAATCTGATACTAACAGGCCAGATAGAGGGAAAAAATGACTGAGGAAAGTAGCAGTTAACATATTTGAAGGGCCTGAGCAGGTGGATGACAGAACGGGGGCTGCGAGACGTTACAGGAGAAAGCGTGTTAAAAGCCACCAGGGATAGGGAGACGTGGAAGACCATGATCGCCTACGTCTTCAAAGGACATGGTACATAGAAAAAGAAGAAGAAAATGCATGCAACAAGTTATATGAAATTTATGTATTCATTTGCTTTTAATCCCCTACAGATTAGCTTAAGATCAGTCAGCATCAAACACTCCCTTCTAGCTAGATGTCTACTTTATTAGGTATCAAACATTTTAAAAACTTTCTGCGAACACTTGTTATGTCCCAGAAGGAAGATGAGTGCGTGAAATTATTTAAAAATACAAAAACTAAAGTTAAAATCTTTCTAGAGCAAGAGAAGTTTAAAAATTTGATTTTTTAAGATTTCTGGATATTTCAAATTTTCATACTTAACATCAACAATTCTTTAAACTTGAATGTAAACTTTTTAACTCTACAAGCAGCGCCGATATGTGGAAACCTAATCTAAACCTATTTATAAATGGAACTTGTCTCTGTGTGTGTATCCGTTACCTATAGACTCCGAAACGGCTGAAACGATTTTTTAAAAACTTTACACAGTTGTACTATAAGCGTCTGCGAGTGTTCTTAGCTAGGTTTTGTGTTGAGGTTCCCCCGATAAATATCGAAAATAGATAATCGAAAAAATCGGGTTATAGAAGGAGTGGTCAGATTTTAATCAAATTTGATACACTCATAGACAAATACATAAGAAACGATATTCAGAAGTTTCAAGGCTGCAGTTCTTTGCAGAAAATTGATAATATAGCTATATAAAAGGCAAGATGTTTGTGTCTGTGTCTGTTTATCTGCCTGTATGTCTGTATTTTTTCAGCCATTTTATTTTAGTTTTTGCTTCGGGTTTGGCTCTAAGTAGGTATAATTGTAGTTCTTAGTCTCAGCCATGATACCATTTACTCAGAGGACTTATTTGGCCTTCAAAATTCAGTTTACGACGAAAAAATCTTATTTGATATCGATACGAGGAAATCAAAATTTGACTTACATCCATTCATTTTTCTTTCAGTCTACGGTTTCGCTTTAACTGAAAACAACTATTGCTTTTTAGTCTTTCGTGACAACGTCCAAAGAGTCTGAGCTCCGGGACCATGGATTAGTTTTAAAGCTTTCATTACACCCGAGCAACGCCGGGCTATACTCCTAGTTGCTAATAAATACTGTGAATAAATTCTTGTAAAGACGTTTTTCACAAATACTAAAAGTAAATGTTGATCCCACTGGCTTTCTTCGGTTATTCATAGTGTTAACATCTTGGTTATCTTCTTCCGAAAGGTGCTGGTTATCTAAAGCAAAAGAAAATGATTATGGAAATGTTGAAAAGTATTTTTTAAATTCTTTTCAAACTATACAATTGCAGAAAAATTTACAAACTAATATTTCTTAGCTTAAATAACGAAAGAAGAATATTATTTAAAAAAAAATTAAGTTTGAAATTAACCATCTTTGATCAAAATATCTAAATAAAGATTGTTTTGTTTCTCTCATTAGATACAAATCATTCAGCTGATTAATTAATTTTGGTAAAATTCTAAAGGAAGCCAGAGAGAAATGTTTGCATCCGTTTGAAAAAAATGTCTTCTATCTCGACAATTTATTTTATTCGATTTGGTTTGCTGTTAATATAATCAAGAGCATAGCAAAGAATTCCTCTCGAATTGTACACTCGTGTTTGTTTTCGGTTGCTTCATTTTAAAAGAGTAAACTTCTTACAAAAATAATTTACAATGACTGAAATTTCCAACTGATTTATTTTCTATACGTTTACAAAACATTGAATTCAAAGAATGAATTCAGTTTTATCTCGTTTTTATTCAAACACAACAAAGAATTGAGCGTGTTGGGCAAAAGTTTATCAAGCTAACTTGACTATTTTTTGAATACTGAACGTTAGAATAAAATAACATTTCTAATGTGTTCCGAAGAAACAATTGAAGAAAATATAATGTAATATGAGGAATATTAGATTTTTTAACACTACATTCTTCAAACTGTTGTTCCTAACTATCTTACCATATTCGCATATCGCTTCTAATCACATGAAGGCGCCCGGAGCGTCTAGCAGGTGAAACCTCGTAAATATGGCAACAAAGACGAGGACAACATTTCGAACAATGTCAGTCAGTTAAGTGCCATACGTGATACACACTTGGGCGATCATGTCTCGAAAGAGACATGACTGACTGGGTAGAAGATTATCCCGCAGTAGTTTTCCATTGCTTTCTGCGATAGACTGGTTGCCAACCAAGGCTATAGAACCCAATCTGTCCTGTTATTTAACCATAACTGGAAGGAATAGACGGATTAATACCTTTCCCAAGGGTATTTGCGCGTAAGTGAATGCAATGAATTCAACTGGAATTTGAACTCGGCTCCCCGAGTTCTCGTTCCGAGCCGATAGCCACTGGACCACAACGCACATCCTAACACTGTAAATAATGTAAATAGTTACAATCCCTCATTTCAGAAATAGACAGATATTTTTTTTTTTTAATCATTTCACCCCGAGCAAGGCAGAAACGCCACTGATGTGCAGGGGGTTACATAAATGTAGAAAGATTAATTAGAAAAGAGTGAGGAGTACAAGCTAGTTAGAAAGGAACAATAGAAAGCTGAGAAAGCAGGTGCAATGACAGATACATGGGCGGAGAGAACGTGAAGATTATACAGGGGAGGGGAGAGAGCTAGAGTCCAGTGGTTAGTAGGTGAGTATTAACTTTGCTTTTAAATTTCTGGAGGTCGTAGCCGTCAGGAAAGCAAGAATACGGGAGTAAGTTCCACAGGCGGGAAGTGCGAGAGAGGAAGCTGCAGGAGTAGAATTGTCGTCTGCGTTTGGCTAACCTGACTGTGAATGGGTGGGACCCAGTTGCCAGTCTGGTTGCACGGGTAAACACCTGTAGAGGAGGCATCAGTGACTTAAGCTCATCCGAGCAGAAGCCATGAAAGTATTTATAGAAGAGACAGAAGGAGGCCACATTTCGACGATGGGAAAGTGGCTGCAGACGAGTCGCCAGATCAGTACCTATCACATTACAGACTCTCCTTTGGAGCTTGTCAAGAACACTGAGGAGAACGGCAGGGGCACCTGACCATAAATGGCAGCAGTACTACATGCACGGACGGATGGTTGACTTGTATATATGCAGGATGGATTCAGGTGGAAAAAACATCCTGGATCGACATAGTGACCCAATCTTCTTAGCAGTAGATTTTGCTATGGATTCAATATATTGCTTCCATTTGAGGTCTGAGGACAGGGTAAGTCCGAGGAGGCGTAGTGTATTACTCTCCGGGAGAATCATCTGGTCCATGCTTATGGGAGGCAGAAGAGGTTGCCTGTAATGGTTGACAGACAACAGCTTGGTCTTAGAGGAATTGAAGTTGACAAGCCACTTCTTGCCCCAGTTCACCACAGAGTGTAGATCCCGCTCAAGGTCAGCAGCGAGATTATGTCTGTCCGCCACGACAGGTTTCTTACTGGAGCGGGAGTATATTGTAGTGTCATCTGCGTAGATGCCTACTTGGGACTTGATCTCATCTGGGAGGTCGTTGATGAAAATAAGGAAGAGCGTCGGGCCCAGGATAGAGCCTTGTGGGACACCGGCATTCGTGCTGTAGGACGAAGAGGCACGCCCATTCAGAACGACCTTCATTTTGCGGTTATTTAAGAAAGATTGGATTAGGTCAAGCAGGCGACCGGTAATACCATAACCGCGTAGTTTGCATAGGAGGCCAGGGTGCCAAACCCGGTCGAAAGCCTTGGAGATGTCCAGAGCAACTGCGCGAGCCTCGTCAGACTCATCAAGGGCCTGTAGCATGTACTCCGTTACAGTTGCTAGCAGGTCGGCTGTGGATCTGTCAAATCGGAATCCATATTGTCTGTCGGAACAGTTTGTGGGCGGTGAGATGATGAGCTATTTCAGCATTGATTATAACCTCGAACACTTTCCCGAATATTGGTAGAAGACTGATAGGGCGATAGTTGGATGGGTCCGAGGGTTCACCACAGTTCTTAAAGACAGGAACGACTGAGGAGAATTTCCAGCATGCAGGAAAGCAGGTGAATATGGCAACAAAGATGGAGACAACAGTCCAAACAATGTAAATAGTGTAAAAAATTACAATATCTTATCTCAGAAATATAGAAAGATATTGACGGTGAATATGGCAACAAAGATGAGGACAACAATTCAAACAATGTAAATAGTGTAAATATTTAAAATACCTTATCTCAGAAATAGAGACAGTTGTTGAAGGTGAATATGGCAACAAAGATGAGGATAACAATCCAAACAATGTAAATAGTTTAAATAATTACAATACCTCATCTCAGAAATAGAGACAGGTATTGAAGGTGAATATGGCAGCAAAGATGAGGACAAGTCTGAACAATGTAAATAGTGTAAATAATTACAATACTCCATCTCAAATATAGACAAATTTTTTTACATTTGTAGGTTTCCCCATGTTCAGAAATGAGATATGTCTAACAGAGGATTTCACGTGTATTATTCAGTTTAAACGACATCAACTCCATGAACTCTACTAGAAAGATTGTTACATGCGAACAGTTAAAGAATTTATGAAATTCATAAAAATAGAAAGGCGAGTAAGACAAGCATTTTCTCGCTTGATTAATACATTGAGAAAATCCAAAGGAGAATGTAATGTGATCCCGACTTGGCAGCTCAAATACAGTCACTTTCTCACCGGCGCAATGTGGCTTCCTTATGCCTCTTCTACAAATACTTTCACGGATTATGAACTTGGCTCACTGGTGCCCCCTATATATAAATTTACTCGAGCCACAAGATTAGCAACTAGGTCCCACTCTTTTACTGTGAAACCAATAAATTGTAAACGCAACTTCTACTCCAACAGCTTCTTTTCTCGCACTTTCCGCCTGTGGAATTCCCTTCCATTTACTTGCTTTTCCAACAGCTACAATTTCCAAGAATTTAAATGTAAATTCAATAGTCATCCTGACACCCACTATAACCTGTCCCTCTTTCTCATAACTTTCCTCCTATGTAACCCCCCTGCGCACCAGTGGCAGTAAACTGTCATGCTTGGGGAACTATGATTATTAAAAAAATCTTACAGCACGATTATCTTCAGAGATCTAGAAGAGTTACAAAGATTTATTATAGACAAAAATAATCTTAATAATATGAGGACGAAATTCTGTTAATGACAAGCTCAGAAAGAAAGCTGAAGGAACTATTCTTCTTCTACTTCTTCATGTGCCGTGTCCCTTCAGGGCGTAGGCGATCATGGACTTCCACTTGGTTCTGTCTCTTGTCGCTCTCAAAAATCTTTCTCTTGGTATCTCTCCCAAGCCCCGCTCTATCAACCATTTGCTCAAACCTAACAAGTACGTCTCGTGTTGCTTTCTCTTGTCTACTCTTTCATTTATTCAACCTATGAGTATCAAATTCTCCAGGCCTTTTTCCTCATTACGTGTCCCAGGAACCGGATTTGTCTCTTCCTGATATTTAGTATCAGTTTTCTTCTCGTTTGCGTC
This sequence comes from Ascarosepion bandense, assembly GCA_037127315.1. Classification (NCBI taxonomy): domain Eukaryota; kingdom Metazoa; phylum Mollusca; class Cephalopoda; order Sepiida; family Sepiidae; genus Ascarosepion; species Ascarosepion bandense. The sequence goes on along the minus strand of JBBBDQ010001118.1, from coordinate 1,391,001 downwards.
TTTTCTAACACCTCATCATTGCTCACATGCTCTGTCCATGGTATCCTCAGCATCCTTCTGTAAAACCACATTTCTGCTGCCTCAGGCCTCTCCTTCATCTTTGACGAGATTGTCCAATATTCACTCCCATGCAGAAGGACAGATATGACGTAGTAATTCTGTACTCTTTTCTTTGTTTCTAATGAGATTTTCCTGTCTTTAAGTTCCCTGGTTAGCTTCTGAAATGCCTCTTTGGCAATGCCAATGCGTCTTTGGATCTCTTTGTAGCATTTTCCATCCTTCATCATTGCTCACATACTCTGTCCATGGTATCCTCATCATCCATCTGTAAAACCACATTTCTGCTGACTCAAGCCTCTCCTTCATCTTTGATGAGATCGTCCAGCATTCACTTTCATACAGAAGGATAGACGGCAAAAAGCAATCCGCACTCTTTTCTTTGTTTCTAATGAGATTTTCCTGTCTTTCAGTTCTCTGGTTAGCTTCTGTAATGTGTCTTTGGCAATGCCAATGCATCTTTGGATATCTATGTCACACTTTCCATCCTCTGTCAAAACATTTCTCAAGTATTTGAATATTTTTACTTGTTTTATTTTTTTATATTCTCTAAGGCAGGTCGTGGTGTGTTGTTATGGCTCCAGTTCATGTTTTTTTCATATCTCCCCTAACATCCCTCGCATTACATAGACAAACTTCTTCTTAGTGTGGGGGCTGTACTTAATAAGACAATTTTTTGTATATCTCTTAAGCTGGAGTTTCCAGGGATTCCTTCAATGTATTTTTTGTTCCATTTTTTTTATCATTCCAAGTGCACCCAGGTGCGATTCTTGTTTTCAATTTCCACATTTTTTCTATTACAATTTCCAGGTCTTTATATTTTGACAGTTTTTCGAATTCCTTGATTGCTATGTTACAATCCGCTGGACAAGCCATATCAATTAATAAACAAGTTTATTATTATTATTATTATTATTATTATTATTATTATTATTATTATTATTATTATGTATTAAATTGTAATGATTCGCGGTTTTCTTCAGTAGTATACTGGTAGTAAGGTATTTTAGACAAGCAGTTTTTTTTTCATCAAGTGCTCTAACGAGATAGAGAATTAATAGAATTAAGGTAGTTACTTAGCTGGGTGTTGTTTCCGTCATACTGACTTCAAAGTTCCGTGAAGGCCATATTGCGATGACTTCACTCTTCAGGGTTTGACTGAAAGACACTACTCAGTATTTGTCTATATTACTGAGATGAAGTGAACAAGTAACTTACAGGGTGAGAGGGAGATAACTCATGACTTCCAGAAGAGGCATTAGGCAAGGAATAGAGTTCATATACCCCAGTGATTGTAATAAAGGGTTCTGGACGAAATTCCTAACACCTGAAGAAGGCTGGAGCGTACAACGGCCGAAACGTCGTGCAAAAGACAACAAAGATGAGGACAATAGTCTGAATAATGTAAATACTGTAAACACTGTCGCCGCTAAGAAAGAAAACATTTTATATTTTTAATCTGACTTAAAGGGACCTTTTAGTGTAATTATACTATTTTTATTTCCATTTTAATAACATTTTATTCTATTTTTTCCTAAAACTCTTAATTTGTTAAAAAAAAATTAATAACTATTTATCTATTAAAAATTTTAAAATTTATTTTACAATTTTTATAAAATCTGTTATATTATTATTATATTCTAATACAATTCCCAATATCATAATACAAATTTTAATGTCTATTTAATTATTAAAATTTTAAATATCAATTTAATTATTTTAATATCTATTTAATTATTATTCTTTCATAATATAAAAGAAGTTATTAGATATATATAAGTTGATAAATATTTTTATGGAGAATCTTTTTAACCATATTCTTCTTAATTTCCATTAGTAAATATACACTTTTTTTTGTATATTAAAAGAATCAGTTTTCTCCATATTGTAGTCTAGTCTAACATGAGAACTTCCTTCTTTATATAAGTTTTAACGATAACGATATGTTTTAATGGAGAGAAAAAGTTCAGTGCAAGCCGATGTTATACTATGTTGACACGCACGTGTTCCTTTTGCTTAACTGGTTGTCGAACTCTGGGTTTTCTGAGAAGATGGATCTTTATTACGGAGAATTAGACGTGTATATTGGACCTGACGCGTCGATAACCTTTTGACGTTGACAACAGCAAACAATTGAAGATTCCTGCACTGAATTATTAAGTTCTAGACAGCCACTTGATACAGATGGTTACCAAGATCGACAAATTGTAAGGGCAACTGTATTTGTAGCAGTCCGCACACTTTCCACAAAATAGATAAGAATAACTGAGACCCGAGGCACTAATAATTATTTGCAGCAGGATGACTTCCAATCAGATTTTACACTTATGCCACATTCACCTTTATGCATGTCTTCAGGTGTGCCGTGGGAGGATACTTGAATGATTGAATTGTTGTCTGTCGTGTTCAGTGATGAGAGCACGTTTTACCTTCATGCAAGTGAAAGTCGTTTGTGTGTGCAACGTCGAACTGCAGAGCGTCAACTGGCATTTTAACGTGGCTATTCAAACTCCATACCCTAAACTAAAATAAAACCAATCCACAAAAATAAATAGATAAGTAACTAAAATAAATAATCTAAACCAATAAACTAAGTAAATAATAGACAAATAACAAAACACGATTACGCGCATAAAAAACAAGTAACTTTAATAATAGTATACCACAAACAATAAGGTATTTGTCTATATTTCCGAGATGAGGCAGTATTTATACTATACTGACTATTATCCTCATCTTTGTGGCCATTTGTACGATATTTCAGCCGGCCTTCTTCCTTACAAGGAATCTTAGTTACTTGTTCACCCCTGCTGTAGTGTGGTATTGAACTCACAACTGTTTGGGTCAAGTTACTAGAACTAGCCAATGTCTATATCTACTGGGTCATGTGTCCTTAAGGACAAGAACAACTGAATTTCTGGGACTTATAAAGCTTGTTTGGGAAGTCAAGGGTTACCTTAAGGAACTAATTTAGCCAACGTCCTATATCTACTGGGTCATGTGTCCTTAAGGACAAGAACAACTGAATTTCTGGGACTTATAAACTGTTTGGGTCAAGTTACTAGAACTAGCCAACGTCTATATCTACTGGGTCATGTGTCCTTAAGGACAAGAACAACTGAATTTCTGGGACTTATAAACTGTTTGGGTCAAGTTACTAGAACTAGCCAACGTCTATATCTACTGGGTCATGTGTCCTTAAGGACAAAAACAACTGAATTTTTCGGACTTATAAACATAATGTTCAGTATCAATATTTTACCAGAGTTCATATTAAAACTTTTAATGTTAATGGTTTTCTCTAGTAGTTTTTGCTGTGAATGAATTTCTCTAGTATTTTTTACTAGAGTTCATATTGCAATTTTTGAAGTTAATGATTTTCTCTAGTTTTTTTTATCAAAGCTCATATTGCAATTTTTATACGAATGATTTTCTCTGGCACTCCGTATTACTGGTAATAAAGAGTTCGGTTTGAAATTCTTAGCACCTGGAGGCAATACTACAAATGCCACAAATAAGGCATCGTAGAGCAGCATATATATATATAGTCTAGTCCAGTCTAAACACAACAGACATTTCATTCACACACACACACACACACACACACACACACACACACACACACACATATATATATATATATATATATATATAGTGCATCGAGGAAGCAGATAATTTTCTAAACATATGCTGTTAAATATAAGAGACAATGAATGTCTATTATGTTTAATCATGAGCCGTTCTAAACATCGTATTTTGGTTTTAATATCAGGTAAAAATAAAGACAAAAATTCTCCAACATTTGGATATTTGTTTATTATGTTTGTAACGGTTATTTACGAAAATTTCGCATGAGCGAAAAATTCTCATAAATAACCGTTATAAATGTCTGTTCTAATATGGACATGTGAGAGTCTATGTAAAATTAAATAAAAGAAAATGATTTTTGGGGGGGATATTTTGAGGAACAACTGTTGCACCATTTGGGTCTTACGAGCCGCGATAATAACATTAAAACGCGGTGAAATATGTAGAACCCATTGTAGTAATCTAAAATCTTTTTACAAATTATATTACTTTGTTAAATTAAATAAATGAATTTAGCATTGAGTTATCATGAGTTCGTCTTTGTTTGAATTTACCTGGATTGCATACCAAGTGTACTGTGTTATATATATATATCAACATAACATTTTGTCTGTTACTAACCCAAACTAGTTAGATAGTGGTAGGTTTCACATATTCGTCTTCTTCACTAAACTTTGAACCGTCTAACTGGCATATATTTTGGTCTTTATTACTTCATTTCCCTCTATGAAATCAATGCAATTCCCTGAAAGGTGACAATCTTATTATTATTCGGAAACATGAAATGTTTTCAGAGAAAGAAAATATTACATATTTCCTTAAAGATGGCAGCAAATGCTGGTGAAAAAAAGAAAGCCGTCGGTACGTCATCTAACGAAGTTATTGTCGAAAAAAGAACTTTTATTTACATTATAACAACTGACAAAACGTAGTGAGCCAACGCATTATAGGAGTGTGAAACGAAATGAATCTATTTCTAGCAACTTTTATACTAGTAAAATCTACAACTCAGATCTGAAATGAAAATAATTCTCGCGATTTATATCTTCGGGAACATATTAATTTTTCTTCAAAAACATAACTATCGAATTAGGGAGATACATTTATCTTTTTAAAGTCATCAAAAGTTAATTTGTATATGTCGATTGGTCGATGACTATAATAAATCTTTTTCTAAGATTTCAGTCCGTGTTTTTTACACTCAGTTTCCGTTCAAGATTTTTCTTCCTGGTTTTGTATTGAAGTCGATATCGAATAAAATGTTTGAAGGAGTTCAAATAACAAACTTCAACTTTTTTCACTGAATATCTGGAAGCAGAACCAAAGCCATGCCCACTTAAGAAAACATTAAGATGCAGACATTTATCTATGTTTTTTCTTTTATCTTTGTAATAGTTCTTGAATAGAATTTCTGTTGTTTTTGTTGAATAGAAAGACGACTCTTGAAAAGTATCAAATCCATATGAAAATTGCTTTTAGAAAAAAACGAACATGACAAAGTTGAGTACATTTATATTATTAAAAAGACTTAATAAGTTTTTATTCAAGTTTTCATATCTATCTATCTATCTATCTATCTATCTATCTATCTATCTATCTATCTATCTATCAGTCTGTCTATCTATCTATCTATCTATCTATCTATCTATCTATCTATCTATCTCATTCTGTTCATATCTATCTCAGTCCGTTTATATCTATCTATCTATCTATCTATCTATCTATCTATCTATCTATCTATATATATATATATATATTTCAATAACATTAACATTTGTCTATCTGTTTCAATATGCATATGATTATGAGGTGACCTGCCAATTTCAATGCGTACGTGTGTGTGTGTGTGTGTGTGTGTATGTGTGTGTGTGTGTGTGTGTGTGTGTGTGCATCTCGGTCTGTTCTTATCTATCTATCTATCTATCTATCTATCTATCTATATATATATACATATATATATATATATATATATATATATATATATATATATGATATATTGATGATCCACGTATACTGTCTTAATATGTATAGGAAAAACTACTAAAAAGTTGTAAGTTTAAACCTGTGACAGCCAAAACATAATATATTTTCTCTTCTGTTCAATATGTCCAAATAGTGGATATATTGGTGAATCTGGAAATAGCTTTAGATTCCGTTTCAATAATCTCAAACTAAGCATACGCCAAAACAACCCGTATTCCCCCATAGCAGTACACTTCAATCAACCGGGACACACATTAGAAAACTGAAAATGTTTACTAATAGATTCTGATTTTAGTTCTACATACTCACGCAGAAAGAAAGAAAATTACTGGATTTTAAAATCCAATACATACAGGCTAGGGTTAAATAGGGACTTAGGTGTTTTGAATCTTTACAAATATTTCAATAGTTAAACATTTTTTAGATACACTTAAAATTTTTTTTCTGTAAAACAACATTTATAAGTATTATTAAAGATAGGTTTGCGTTTACAAATATTAAAAAAAAACCTATCGCTTTCTGCGTCACGTGATGTAAACAATCTCTCGACGAACGCTCCTCGCGAAAACGCTTCTAATTTAAATTTTAAAATCATTTGTTTCTGATGAAAGGCCGAGGACGGTCTGAAATATCAAATATAATAATAGAAATAAATACTGTCAAAAATACATTTTTAAACTTACAACTTTTAGTAGTTTTCCTATACACACACACACACACACACACACACACACATATATATATATATTTTAATTCAGATACTTCAATCCAAGGGAAAAAAGCAGGAAGGTAAATTCCAAAAACCCGATCCTAATTAATATTAAAAATTTTATTTTAATATTAAAAAATGATACATGAAGAGAGCTCCATGTAATAAAATATTACAGAGCAAATATAAATTAAAAAAGGATTAATTCAATGATGTTGAATGGCCATTTCGATATTAAGATCCCCACGGGGGATAACACATCACCTCAGCAACAGAAAAATCCTTTCAGAAACTGGAGAAAAATTAGTCTACTTTCCTTTTTAAATAGATTTGCAAAGAAATTAATAAAGAAAATAAAAAGGAAAAATAAAGGAAAAGAAAAAGAAAAAGAAAAAAAGAAAAATATAAAATAAAATCAAATAAACAAGAAAAGAAAAAATTGACATCGTCTGGGTTCGCAAAAGAAGGAAAGAGAATTGTAACTAAAAATTAACAGACAGCCGTGTTAAATCGACGTAAGTTTAAGCAACACAGAAAAAAGGTGGTAGATAAGAGAGATAAAGGAAGCAAGGGAGGGAAAAAGAAAAGAAAAGAAAGAAAAATTTTTTTAAAAATATTACAGACGCTGGACATATTCAAAAACCTAACTTCCCAAAAACGTTGAAGTATTAGAAAAAGGCCTTTACTTAAAAAGGCATAATTAATTTTAAAGGGAATAAAAAGATATAGGAATTAAAATAAAATTATTTTAAAAAAGTTAGGTCATTTGAATTAAACTAAATAAAGACATCGCTAGGTAAAAAAAAAAAAAAAAATTCATTTATAATTATACATACATATAGAAGTACACACATACATACATACATACATATACACACACAATTCTACGATTAAGAATACATATATACATACACATACACACACATACATTCAATTTCATACACACTTATATACACATACATGCGCATACACACATATATATATATGTGTGTACACACCTATATACAAAAAATTCACATACACACAATATATATGTGTACACACACATGCACACATATACATACACACACACACATGCATATATATACATATTACATATGCACCTACACACATACATATAAAAAATATAAAAAAATTAATGAATATTATGAAAAAGAGCATTTAAATAGCTAGAAATTTTTTTTCCAAAAATACATATATATACACACATACATATATACATATATACATATATACACACATATATACAAATATGCACATCCACACACAAACATACGCATATACATAAAAATTATAAAAAGAAAAATTAAAAATTAAAAATTAAAAATTAAAAAATTAAAAATTAAAAAATTAAAATTAAAAAAAAAATTTTAAAACTTAAAATTTAAAATTAAAGATTAAATTTTAAAATCCGCCCTTTGACGGCACTTATTAATAAATTCCTTCCTAAGATTCAAAAGTAAGTCCTGATGAGGATACTTCAAAATCAGAATCATCTCCAATAAACATAGACGACAACTATCACGAAAACTTTTAGGGGTACAAGCTGAGCCTATTATTTTCCAGCTGATTATAGGGTCCTGCCCTTCCTCCTTCATTTCTCAGAATCTACGTGATAGTGCCGTCTGGAATCTTTGGTTAGGGTTCGAAAACGAGTACTTGTGATTGTAAAGTCTCTGTTTGAAAGGGCCCGCGGACATGCCAATATAAGTCCGGTAATTGTCTTTGTTGTTAGATGGAGAAATACGGGCTTCATAAATTACATGGGTGGATTTACATTTGCCTTGCACCGGGCAGGCATCCACAGAATTACAATTACATTTATCGACAAATCCGGATTTAACGTCGGTATTATTTAGGTTCATTAAAATATGCCTATTATGGGAATTAATTATATCATCTATATTTGAGGTGCAAGAGTAACTGATTTTTAGGGTGAACCTATTAAAAATTTTATTTAAGGGATTATTATTATTAATATTAAAATGTTTATCGATTAATCTGAGAAAATACTTACCAATATTTATATTAGTTAGCTTACAATAAGGAGGGTTAAACCAAATTATCTTCCTTTTTTTACATTTTCGGGTGTTTTTAGTTTTTGATGATTTTGGGTTTATAGCAGGCTTATCATACGTTAACTTATTAATAAAGCCGCTTTTCTGAAGGGCCTTATCGTAAATTTCTTTACTTGCGTTGAAAATTTTTATATTGGATGATAATTGGTTAACCCTATTATTTACTATCTTGGGTATTTGTCTTATAATATGCTTGGGGTGGTTGGATAAACTATTTATATAGGTGGGAGAACTATTTTCTTTGAGAAAGGGTTGGTAGGAACCATCATTTAAGTTAAGGGTGATATCTAGATAGTTTACAATTTTGAGATTGGAAGTAACCTCAACCTTAAAACCTAGAAAATTTAGGGCTGTGATAATTTTCTTATGTATTCTATTAGTAGTGTAAGGCCCATTGGAATTGGGAATACATATCAGTCCATCATTCCGATATAGGCCTATTAGTTTAGGGTCTAAAAATCTAGCAAAGCGGTACCGCCACTGATGGGAAGGGAGTTACATAAGTGAGTAAAAGTTTAAGCAGAAGGAGAGCAAAGAGAAAGATTAAGCGTTTACAGGGGGGTGTCAGAAAGGGCGAGAGGAGGATGGGAATACAGGTGTGATGAAAGTTGCGAAGGTAGAGTGAGAAAGGAAAAGAACAAGATACACGTGGTGATATTTTTTTTTAATCATATCACCCCGGGCAAGGCGGTAAGGCTACTGGTGTGCAGGGGGCTACGTAAGAGTGAAAAGATTGGAAAAGAGAAAGCCGGAAACCACATCCTAAACAAGGAACAAGGGATGAGCCTCTACACCTGTTCAATAGACGTGGGTGGCGTGTGAACCGGGTGATAGTTCAGTCTATCTACTCCAATTGAAAAAAAAATTTAAAAAAATAAGGAAAAGTGAAAAGATTGGAAAAGAGAAAGCCGGAAACCACATCCTAAACAAGGAACAAGGGATGAGCCTCTACACCTGTTCAATAGACGTGGGTGGCGTGTGAACCGGGTGATAGTTCAGTCTATCTACTCCAATTGAAAAAAAAATTTTTAAAAATAAGGAAAAGTGAAAAAATTGGAAAAAAGAAAGCCGGAAACCACATCCTAAACAGGGAACAAGGGATGAGCCTCTACACCTGTTCAATAGACGTGGGTGGCGTGTGAACCGGGTAAATGTAGAAAGAACGAGAGAAGGACTGGAGTCAAGTGAATAAGAGATGGAAATTGACATTTCATTTAAATTCCTGGAGGTTGCAGCCGTCAGGAAAGCAAGTATACGGAAGAGAGTTCCACAGGCGGGAAATGCTAGAAAAGATGCCGTGGGAGTAGAATGTTCGCCTGCATTTGGTTGATTTAACTGTAAAATGGTGGAACCTTATTACCAGTCTGGTTGCACAAGTAAAGTCTTGTGGATGAGGCACCAGTGACCTAAGTTCGTCAGAGCAGAAGCCATAAAAGTATTTATAAAAGAGACAGAGGGAAGCCACATCTCGTCGTTGAAAAAGTGGCTGGAGTCGAGCTACCACGTCTAAACCGATCACATTACAGACTCACCTTTGAAACCAGTCAAGAACCATGAGATGAACAGCAGGGATGCCCGACCATATTTGACAACAGCATTCTCTGCATGGTCGGATGGTTGATTTGTATATGTGCAAGATGGATTCAGTCGAAAAAAACTTCCTAGTCCGACACAGTGACTCAGCCTTCCTAGCAGAGGATTTAGCTATTGATTCATTGTAATGGTTTCATTTGAGGTCGAAGGAGAGAGTGAGGCCGAGAAGGATTGATTCCCTTGAATTTTTAAATACAGGAACCACAAACGAGGACTTCCAACAGGCAGGAAAACAGGAAGCGGGGAGGCATTAATTATATAATTTAAAGAGAACAAAGGAGAATTCAGCGGTACATTTCTTCCAGACAATGACCGAGCTTCTGTCGCCTCCGCTCATCTTATAGGGATCAAGTTTTGAAATTATCTAAACTAATTAATAAATGGAACTTTGTCTGTGTGAGTGTATGTGTGTCTGTTACCTATAGACTCCGAAACGGCTGAAACGATTTTCTTGAAAATTTACACAGTTGTACTATAAGCGTCTGCGAGTGTTCTTAGCTAGGTTTTGTGTCGAGGTATCCGCGATAAATATCAAAAATCGATAATCGAAAAGATCGGGTTATAGAAGGAGTTGTCCGATTTTAATCAAATTTGATACACTCATAGACAAAGATATAAGAAACGATATTCAGAAGTTCCAAGGTTGCTGTTCTTACAATAGTGCGGAAAATCGATATATATATATATAAGGCAAGATGTTTGTGTGTGTGTCTGTTTATCTGCCTGTATGTCTGTAATTTTTTCAGCCCTTTTATTTTAGTTTTTGATTCGGGTTTGGCTCTAAGTAGATATAATTGTAGTTCTTAGTCTCAGCCATGATACCATTTACTCAGGACTTATTTGGCCTTCAAAATTCAGTTTACGACGAAAAAAACTTATTTCATATCGATACCAGGAAATGCAAATTTGACTTACATCCATTCATTTTTCTTTCAGTCTACGGTTTCGCTTTAACTGGAAACAACTATTGCTTTTTAGTCTTTCGTGCCAAAGTCCAAAGAGTCTGAGCTCCAGGACCATGGATTAGTTTTAAAGCTTTCATTACATCCGAGCAACGCCGGGCTATACTGCTAGTCTTAGATAACAGAAAGGTTGCTATGTGAACATCTTTCAGTTGAGCCTCAGTTTGAAGAGGGAAGTCGGGTGCAAATAATCCAGACGAGTCAAATGTGGAGTTGGAAGAAAATCTGCAAGCAAAGCGTGAGGACCTCAAATGTATTGATTAAGGGAGGGGTGGAGGGTTTGCAGAGCCGCCAGTAGTCTTTGGAACCGAACTTGCGAGCAGTTATGCTCCGCCTAATTGTCTCGGCAATCGGCAACTTGGCCTCATTCAAGATCCTCTTACACTCATTGCGAGCAGAGGCAAATAGGCGCCTATTACGATCAGGCGCACGGTTCCGAAATAGCTGGAAGTAGAAGTTCCTGTGGGAAACGGCGGCTAAGCAGGCAGCAGAGAACCCGCGGGAAGAATGACGTTTGGGACAGAACTTCCTGATCGGTAAGAAAGCATCAATGAGAGCTTTCATCCAGGAACAGACCTCAGTAACGCAGTCCAAAACTGGGGGACTAAACCCTTTTTCTTAAGGACTTTGCATAGAACGCATCCCTGTCTGCTTTTTGGTAGCAGTAGGAAATTCTGTTGGTAGGAGGCTCTTGGGGAGAGTGAGAGTGGAGAGAGATATTAATAGAAACGACAGCATCATCAAAATTACCGAGAGGGCAAAGCTGCGTGGCTTGACAGGAGTCAAGGACAGAGATGAAACATAGATATAGTAGAGAAGGGTGTCCTGAAAGGAATACTGGGAAAGCGCGTAGGGAAAGCCATCACTTACGTAAGAGACTGGGAAATAGCAAAGTTCATGGCATGAATGCCTGTAGAATCAGTGGCAGAGTTTTGGTTGTGGGATCTCCCCTTTTTGTATATAATAATGGGCACAACTGAGAATATATAAAATCCTGCCATAGAGAGAACAGCAGTTGGGGATCTGGAATCTCATTTGCAGTTGCAGGTTTACAGTGGAGAGTAATCGTAGAGATCTGTTACAGTTATCGAAGAGTTCCGACAGATACCGAAGTTAACCAGAGACCAGACTAGCTCTGAGCTCCACTCACCTAGAATAAGTTACCCGGACATACCATTTCACTTCAAGATTTGTATATATTGATTTCTACTAATAGTATTCCTGGATTTACTTACCTGTGTTCAAGTTTGTATATTACGTTCAATATAACCTATTTTCTATCTCCATATCTGTTTTTGATGTTTATTAATTTTGTACGGTTCTTCATCCTGAATCTACAATAGTTTTCTAGCCACTTGACATGGCAGCGTTAAGATCTCCGAACACAAATATGTTAGCGTATGGGTGGGAGGATGTAGCCTTATCTATATTATCAGAGATACTGTCTAGCAGGGAGCAATCGGAAGAATAGGAGGAACAGTACAGAAAGAAAAGATAGCTAACCGTGTTGAGAAGTGAAAGACGGAGACACATGTATGGGTGGTCTGGGGATTCGAGAGGTGGCACTCTAGCTAAAGGGAGGTGTTCACTGACGTAAACCACCAGAACATGCGTATGCACAGAGAAGTCCTTCCTTAAGAGGGTAAGGTAGCCAGGAATTGAGAAGTCAGAGAAGGAAATTGAGAGGCTGAGATTAGTCTCACAGAGCGATAGGACATCAGTGGACCTTTCGTGGAAAAAAGAGTCAACGTTACTAAAGTTGGTACGAATACCACGTATATTCGTGAAGGAAATGTTGAGAGGTTTATGTGATTTTACTTTGCCTAGTTTAGTTGTGTTTATTGATATACGGTTGTTGTTCATATTTCTTGACCTTGAGTAGTGGTAGCAGACGGTCATTGACTGAAACTTTCGCTAGAAGGGAGCTAGTGCAGACTGTAGCAAAGTGTGCCCCCGGGGTTGCACACCGGAAACGCTTGCAGCAACACCTATCCATGCGCGACATGGCACTGCAAGAACCCTGATATTATGCAATTGTTGATTAAAGAAGCCGCTCTCTATTTAATTATTTAGTTTTTTGTTATAGTTAAATTAGACCGGAAGTGCGTTGTAGTGCAGTGGATATCGACTCGGAAAAATAAATCGAGAAGCAGAGTTCGAAATCCAGTTGAATTCCTTGCATTCACTTAAGCACAAATACCCTTGGGAAAGTTATTAATCCGCCTCTTCCCTCCAGTCATGGGTTAGATAATAGGACAGATTGTGTTCTAGAGCCTTAGCTGGCAACCAGTCTACCGCAGAAAACAATGGCAACCTACTTCGGGATAATCCTCTGCCTAGTCAGTGATGTCTCGTTCGTGACATGATCGCCTAAAGCGTGTATCACGTATCGCACTTAACTGAATCTAATAGTTGGAATCATGATTAAGGCTTTTACTGGTCATAAAGTTGGAGATCGATTTTCCATTGTTAGGAAGTAATAAACTGATCCCCCACTAATTACTACTTAATAATATAATACATCTTTTCCCCCCTCTAGCCATGAGTCAAATAACAGGACATATTGGTTTCTATCTATCTATCTATCTATCTATCTATCTATCTATCTATCGTAGACTGTCCGTATCTATCTATCTATCTATCTATCTATCTATCTATCTATCTATCTATCTATCTATCTATACCTGTAGAATTCCTCGGAATATCTTTGTTTTTGTTTCATGAAACGAGTATTTTATATTTGGAATTATTTCATATTTTAGCAATGAATTTTTTCTGATTTTCTAACTTCGGTATAAATCAGCTCCTCTTGTAATTATTATTATTATTATTATTATTATTATTATTATTATTATTATTTCATTTTCATCATAATCCTATTTCTGGTGTGTTCACACGACTTACCAAGTCTTCAGAATGACCTAAGGTGTGTTGTTATGGCTACATTTAATTTGTTTCTTTATCTCCCATAACATCACTAGCGTTACATAGACATTTTTTTCTTAAAGTGTGGGCTCAACTTAACAAGACAATTTTTTGTATATCTCTTAAGCTGGATTTTCCAGGGATTCATTCAATGTGTTTTTTGTTCCATTTTTTTATCATTCTAAGTACGCCAACTATCCTTAATACTATTCTTGTTTTCAATTTTATTATTATTATTTCATTTTTCATCATATTTCGATTTCTGCTATGGTCACATTACCAACCAAGTGTACAGTAAGACCTAAGGCAGGTCGTGGCGTGTTGTTATGGCTCCATTTCATGTTTTTTTCTATTTTCGCCATCATCCCTAGCGTTACATAGACAAAGTTTTCCTTAGTGTGTGGGCTGTACTTAATAAGACAATTTTTTTTGTATATCTCTTAAGCTTGGGTTTCCAGGGATTCTTTGAATGTGTTGTTTTGTTCCATTTTTTATCATTCCAAGTGCACCTACTATCACTGGCACAACTCTTGTTTTCAATTTCCACATTTTTTTATTTCAATTTCCAGGTCTTTATGTTTTGACAGTTTTTCAAATTCCTTGGTTGCTATGTTACAATCCGCTGGACAAGCCATATCAATTAATAGACAAGTTTTCTCTTTCTGGTTTTTAACAATAATGTCTGGCCTATTTGCTTCAGTTTTTCTATCTGTGTAGATGGTGTAATCCCATAGAATGGTGACATCTTCTATTTCTGCAACCGGTGCAAGGTGATGTTCATACCAGTGTTTGTTTACAGATTTTCCATCGTGTTTTCACATTGTCCAATGTAAATATTGCCCCACTCTATCGTGGCGAATTTATATTTATTTGGGACAAGTACAGAACAGCCTGAGATTAGATGGTCTATTGTTTCTTGGTGTTTATCACAAAACCTGCATTTTGGATCCATATTATTATGTATATTTGCCTGAAAGTTTCTAATGAAAAGACTTTGGTCTTGTGCTGCAAGAATAAAGCCTTCAGTCTCAGACTTTAATCCAGATGCACGTAACCATCGATGAGCATTAACATTATCAACATTGGATTTATTAGCACGTTCTGGATATTGGCCATGAAGAGGTTTGTCTTGCCAGCGTGTTTTAAGAGCTTTATCTTTGGCTTTCATTTTCATATCTTTTGCCGCAATAGTTGGTTCTTGGCTTCTGTTTTGCTTTTCTACAGAATCTACTAAATGTAAATCTTGTTTGTATTTACTGTCTTCTTTTATTATTGAAATTCTTTTCTTTCTTTCTTTCTTCACGTTGCCTTACTAATTGTATCATCCAATCCTTTGTTGTTTCTATGTATGTTAGTAAGCCAATAGTTGTTGTCTTGTATGACAATTCTAGCTGAATAAGACCTCTTCCACCTTCTTTACGGGGCATGTATAGACGGTCTACATCAGCCTTTGGATGATGCATCTTAAGCTTAGAAAGAAGCTTTCTTGTTTTAAAATCCATTCGCCTGATGTCGTTTAGAGTTCACTTTAAGATGTTGAAACTATATTGGACAACTGGGATTGCAAGGTTATTAATGGCCATAATTCTGTTCCAAGAATTCAGTTCAGTTTTTAATATCATTCGTACCCTTCTATAGTACTCTTTACGCATTATTTTTTTAATTTTTTTATGGTGAATGTTTTCACTCTCATTTACACCTAGGTATTTATAAGCTTCTTCTGGTTTCAATTCTTTTATTGTTACAGCAGGGTCTAAGCAAATTGAGGATGTTTCTTGTATTGATCCACGTAAAACTGTAGCTTTAGCACATTTATTCAAATTGAATTTCATTCCAATGTCTTCGCTGAAGCATTTTACAGTTTGCAGAAGACCTTCTAGCTCATTATCATTCTTAGCATATAACTTTAAGTCATCCATGTAAAATAGATGGCTTATTGTCTTTTGGCCTATTTTATAACCACACTCTGTCTTATTAAGTTGACTGGTTAGTGCTATTAATGATATGCATATGCAAATCCCGGAATGTGGCACACTATCTAATGCCTTACGATAATCTATCCAGGCAGTACTAAGATTTTTCTTTGTTCTGTAGCAGTTTTTCAGGATAATTTTGTTCATAAGCAATTGGTCTTTACATCCATAACAGCCACGTTTGCACCCTTTTTGTTCAAGCGGTGTCATGTCATTTCTTTCTAAGAATAAATATGTCTGTTTTGTTAAAATAGATGTTAATAGTTTATATGTTGTCGGAAGGCATGTAATTGGTCTGTAGTTTTTCGGGTTGTTTGTGTCACCATTCTTGGGTAGAAGAAATGTAATCCCTTTGGTCATCCATGCAGGAATTTTAGTGGGATCGTCAACCATTTCTTGAAGTTCTTTGGCTAGTTTTTTTTATGTGCTGTATTTAAATAGTTAGGAATTTTATCTATACCTGGGAATTTCCAATTGTGTGCTTTTTTAGTGCAAATTTAAGATTATCTTTTGTAATTCCAGCCCATGACTGTTCTGGTTTATTTTTGATTCGTTCTATCTCTTGGGCAATCCAATCTACTTCTTTGTTATGTTCTTTAGGGCAAGCCCATATCTTTTCCCAGAACTGTGTAACTTCTTCCATTCGGGGGGGGGGGGGGGCTGTCACTTCAATTCTTTTTTTACCTATTTCCCTGTAAAATTTCTTTGCATCGGTTTGAAAAATCTTGTTTTGTCTGTAAAATCTTGATCTTTTCTCATAGCGTCTTATTCTTTGACCTTCAGTTGTATTTTTTGCTTTATTTTTTCCTTAGTTATTATTATTATTATTATTATACAATGTTAAATGTAATTTGCTAAGAGGAAGGGGAGCGTTTTTTTGCACGACTGTTTAAATCAATTTGTAGAGAAGAAGGGGAAATAACTCCGAGCTTAACTGTAATAATTACCGCTTTCAGGTTTACATACAATTGCTGTTTTCATAATGAATTTCACCCGGATCTAATATGCCTGCTGGATTGTTGTGGATTCCGGGTGAGGAACCACACAAAATAATAAACTACAAAAAAAGATATTGAGATAGAAAAGTAGATTATATTGAACGTAATATACAAACTTGAACGCAGGTTAGTAAATCCCAAAATACTATTAGTAAGAAATAAATTTATACAAGTCCTGAAGTGAAGTAGTTAGAAATAGTATATCCGGGTATATTATTCTGGCTGAGTGGAGCTCAGAGCTCAATTTCGTAGTTGGCATGAATCTGCTCAATTAAAGTGACAAATCCTTTGCACTAAAACTATCAATGCTCTATCTCCTCCCCGAGAGATTAATATTCTTCATCATGTTGGGTTAAGCAACGTTTTGTAGCTGGTAATACTAATATATAAGCAATTATTTTACTACGCAGAGTGCTAACAGTCGCCGGATGACGGTCAGGTGATACCTGTTTCCCATGTCAGTCCTTACCGGTCGAGGAGTTGCTTCCAAAGGAAGCAAACCCTTCACACCGTTAGATTTCATATATTTATGTTGCACAGCCATGATTATACGCAGGTTAGATAGATAGTGGAGTGGTATCCTGTTGCCTTCTCCATGGGGATTTATTGAAACACCACCTCTAGTTAGCTGGCCGTTGACTCATTTAGAGTTCCTCCGCCCTTTGTAGGTTTAATTTTTGCTAACATTCCGTTAAAAAATGCTGGGTAGAAGAAAAATTCACAAGAAATTTTTGTCTTTATTTAAAATTCGTTGGCTAACATCTGAAATCTTATTTACGGAAGGTGGATTTTACGTGTATCTCTTCAAACGATAGATTTGCTGCAATTCTTTTCGTGTGTCAATTAACTTCGGCCCTGTGCATACGATAAAATAATTGCTTATATAACAGTATTACCAGCTACAAAATGTTGCTTAACCCAACATGATGAGAAATCTTAGTCTCTTCATCACATAACCGATTTCAATAACAAAATAAGAAAAAAACATTGACGCGCGTTTTACTTCGCGCAGTTCCACATTACATTAAAAGGAATATCAGTATATATCAGCCTACCCTACTGCGATTAACCGTTTTTCTCGTCGTAAACTGAATTTTGAAGGCTAAATAAGTCCTCTGAGTATATGGCATCATGGCTGAAACTAAGAACTACAATTATACCTACTTAGAGCCAAACCCGAAGCAAAAACTAAAATAAAAGGGCTGAAGAAAATACAGACATACATGCAGATAAACAGACACACACACAAACATCTTACCTTATATATATATATATATATATACATTATCAATTTTCTGCACTATTGTAAGAACTGCAACCTTGAAACTTCTGAATATCGTTTCTTATGTCTTTGTCTATGAGTGTAACAAATTTGATTAAAATCGGACCACTCCTTCTATAATCCGATTTTTCGATTATCGATTTTCGATATTTATCGGGGGTACCTCGACACAAAACCTAGCTAAGAACACTCGCAGACGCTTATAGTACAACTGTGTAAATTTTCAAGAAAATCGTTTCAGCCGTTTCGGAGTCTATAGATAACGGACACACACACAAAATTTCCATTTATAAATAAGTTTAGATTCTGGTAGGATTAAGCTCGATTTATGCTGTTTCTTGTCTTATCTGCCGCTTCTTTTCAGAACGTAGGCGAACATGACTCTCCACAATTTCCTGTCATTTGTATTCTTCATCAATATTACTTCCCACTCTCTAGTATAGCATCCGTTTACACAAACTTGTTATGTAGATTACAATTCAAACTTCAGTATTTCTTGCGAGTATCAAATTTTCTAAACCATCTTTTCTCATTATGAATCTAAGAAATTCTAACTCTCCCGATGCCAAGTTTTATTTCTACTTCCATTTTCTATAAGACTTTTCCCGTGGCCCATATGTTCCGAAATTAGAATTCTTTTGTAGAATCACGTCCCAAGTCACGAGGTGACTTGGGACATTCTTTGTCTAGCATTCCAACAGTCTATATTCCACACAGTACAACAAATTCTTATTCAACTTAGAAGGGAGATGAATACTGACTTGTTGCTTGCCTAAGAGATGCCAGAAGAAATCGGGGTATAGCACATGTCTGAGGTAGAAGCCAGGTATTCCATCCATAAGCCACATTTAAGTCATCAAGGAGAATCAATAAAACAAATGTCAGCGACGGGATTACATTTCTGGTTATTCGATTCTTAATTGTCTGATTGCATAAATGACACGATTGGCACTGCAGAGCATTAATCATTTTTGGGCGGACTATAGTTGCAATTAGCCTTAGATTTCATTTGGATATATTTGAACGAATGTGCGTGGGTGGCGCAGTGAATATCGGCTCGGAACGAGAAATCGGAGAGCCAAGTTCGAATTCCAGTTAAATTTCTTGCATTCACTTACACACAAATACTCTCGAGAAAGATATTAATTCATCTCTTCTCTCCAGTTATGGGTTAAATAACAGGACAGATTGGGTTCTATAGCCTTGGCTGGCAACCAGTCTACCGCAGAAAGCAATGGCAACCTACTACGGGATAATATTCTGCCCAGTCAGTCATGTCTCGAAAGAGACATGATCGCCGAAGCGTGTATCACGTATGGCACTTAACTGACTGACTGACTGACAGTTGCAATTAGTCTTAGACTTCATTTGGATATATTTGCTCAAAATTATCAGCACAATTTTCTACAAAACCATAAGATTATGTTTTCTCGCTACCGATGTCATGTAATCGGAATACTTGTTGTCACATGATACTTAGACCAAAGATAACACGAAAGACTAATGACAGTCCAGGTATTTCAAAACTCCTTAACACAAAATAAGAATTTTAAAGAAAACCAGGGATGTAAAAACTGCGAATAAAATTTGACGAAGTTACTCTCATTGATTTTCCTTTAACAAAGGAATATATACCATCGCGTAAGATATCCTATCGTTACTGGTTCCGAGACATCTCATACAATCTGATAAGAACTTTTAATATACGCTTTTTAACCGCGCTGGAGGGCGTCGTCAGTGTAGCTCTGATTTGTGTCATTGCGCAGTTTTGTGTCTTTCAACCATCATACTACCTGTAACCCTATTTCCACGTCGGTATATTTTTTGTGGCTTAATACAACGGAGTGAGGGAAATTGTTACTAGTGGTATTGTTAATTTTGCAAATTGCGATATTAGTGGAGAGAACACAACGCGGACAGAGAGTTCGTAGTTGTAATAGACGTCTTGAGGACCAACTGCAGTGGCGAAATCATCACGACTACCGACCCGAAAGCGTCGTCATAACTAGGCCGTTTCGACAGCATCAACCCACTCAGGTTCTGGTCTCCATCATCGCAACAGTTTCCAGACCAGGACACAGAGCCAGTCGGGCGGAGTGTCACACTACCCTGATCAGACTCTGATGCGCCCGCCCTCTAAATTATCAGCCTCTAGACATTGACTTATATAAGGCAACCCATAACTTTGTCGCTGATGTCTCAGTCGAAGTCATTCCAAGATTATTTATCGCCTGCCTAGGCCATTTGATCTTTAACCGAAATGTCCCAGATGGTAATTCGGTATAAACGTGTGCCTCTGCTTGGAAGAACTGGGCTCTGTGGTGAGCTTCCCGGTCCTGTATTTCCTGCGTCTCACCAGAAAGATTTTCTGAGAGCTGCATCAGGCTAGTTTCCATTTGACATTTTCATTTTGAGTTGATGGATATTCTTGCATTTTTTCCCGCACAACCAAGTCATAATCATTGTTCGTGAGAGTGTGACTACGTTCGACTCTGGGTGGTTCGTCCTAGTAGGGATTTCATTCTCCCCTCTCTCGGGATCCCTTGCGGGTGTTTATTATTTTGTGTGTCTGTCGCAATAACATTAGTGGGTACTTTAATATTATGGCGTAGAGCTTGCATACACTAAAACACACAAGCACAAAACTCATATAAAAATTCCCCAGAGTTTGCAAAGAGCAACACAGACTCACAATTTGACGTAGAGTTTTCATTTAAGTAACACACAAACTGAAATCTCTTATATAAAATTGCGGAATGTTAGCGTACAAGCATGTTGTGGAGTAGTTTTCGCACTAAAGGTTATAATCGTGCTAATCGACTTAACGTACCCAAGATGTTAGGAATTTGGTAATCTTCCACTGACAGCTGACTCCTGAGTATTCGGCTAACTGCCGACTAATATCAACTGCCTCGTACTTCTACTGAACTTTAATAGAAGTCTAAAGAACTCCCATGAACTTCCCAAGTACTTCTCCCGTTAACTTCCTGTTTACTCTTAGGAGGGAGAGTTCATTATCTTAGGAATAGGTGTGTTTCACCATAACACAGCAACACACAGAATCAAATCACTTATATGAAATGTTGTAGTGTTTTTTTTTTATATAAGCAACACACAGACTCAAAAATATTATATGGTATGGAGTAGTGTTTGATAAAAGCAACACACAGACCGATATCTCTTTTATGTAATGGAGTAGTGTTTTCTTATAAGCAACACACAGGCTTCAATCTCTTATAAATAATGGCATAGAGTTCGTATACAAGCAACAGACTGAAATATCTTGTATAAAATAGCGTAGAGCTTGCATATGATCAAAATACAGACTGAAATCTCATATATAAAAACGGTGCTGTGTTTGCATATAAGCAAGACATAAACTCGAATGTCTGGTATAGTGTTTAAACCAATGAATATGTGCAAAATTCTGTTGAAGGATTTGTGAGCTACAATGAACCTCTGTTTTCAACTGTCAAACGAAGAAACGGACACGTTACAAGGCGCGACTGCCTGTCCAAGACTATCATTAAAGATGGTCGCAGGAGACGGAGTCAACACAAGCACTGGTTTGGGCAATGTCAAACTGTGGAAGTATAGCTAAACCAGAATTTCTGATGATTAATTAATAGAACATTTTTTGGAAAAATACATTGTTGCTACTGCGTTCTGATCTCCACTATGATTATTAAAATCAAGTGATGAGTAAGGGAATGAGTGAGTTTTTGTAGATGTTGTGGATTCCGGGGGAGGATCTGCCAAAATAATGAACAACAAAAACCGGTATGGAGATAGAAAGTAGGTTATATTGAACGTAATATACAAACTGGAACGCGGGTTAGTCAATTCAGGAATACTATCAGTAGAAATAAATATATACAAGTCTTGAAGTGAAATAGTATGTCCGGGTCACTTATTCTAGCTGAGTAGAGCTCAGAGCTAGTCTGGTCTTTGGGTAACTTGGGTATCTGTTAGAACTTTTCGATAACTGTAACGGATCTCTACGAATTACACTTCACTGTCAACTACAACTGAGATTCCAGATCTTCCACTGTTCTCTCGATGGTATGATTATATATACACTCAGTCGAATTCATTGTCTAATAAAAAAGGGGGAGAACCCAAAATAGTATATATGCACAAATCACTCATAAAATGGCGTAATGTTAGCATATAAGCAACACAGACTCAAATCACTTACATAAAATAGGGTTTGTTTACATGTAATCAACACATGAACTAAAATCTATTATATAAAAAACGTAGTTTTTCATGAAAGTAAGACACGGACAGAAATCTCTTACATCAGATATCGTAGTTGTTGAATGAAAGAAACACACAGAAACATAGGTCTTATATAAAATTTCATAGTGTTTGCATATGAGCAACGCACAATCTGATATTTCTTATATACAATATCATAGAGCTTTCATATAAGCAGCACACACGCTAATATCTTATATAATATGGGGTAGTATTTGCATACGAGCAACACACTGATTCTAACCTCATATATTTCTAACACTATTTTTGCATGCGGAAAAATATAACACTATTTTAGCACGATGGAACGAAAGAAATTATTATTAGTTGTATTATTAATTGTGCAAATTAATTGTTCCAATATGAGAAGAGAGAAAAATAAGCCTAATGGATAATAAAATTGTTTCTGCGGTTACAATATGAACGCAGTTAATGAATTGTGAAAAATATTGTAAAATGGAATTCTGGAAACCAGCTGAGTGAATTAAAAAACATTTACAGATGTAGGCAGCAGGTCAGACAAGGTCATCCTATCGTCCGGACATTATTTGACAAAGCGGAAACAAGTGACTAAGAAAAATACCATTGAATGCACTGAGCCTTACAGCTGGTAAAAATGGGAAGTAAGCGGTAGCCAAAACATTGTTTCGGGATTGTCACAAATCTTTGATGAGGCCAAAATGTTAAATCCTGAAATTATCAACTTTCTTATGAACAGATTTAAAACCTGAAAAATAAATGATGTAATCAGTTGAATCAAAGGAAGAAGACGGAAAGAAGAAGAGAAGGAAGTAACTCCGCCTCAAAATGCGAAGGCGGGAGTGATCTCATTGGCTAAATTTGATTTGCATAGATACCCCGCGTCCGTCATGCCTTCCTCAAGAGAATTTGGGAAAAGCATAAAAACAGTTCCCCGGGGAGCCAGAGACCAGTTGTTGCACTGAGCTAAGACAGATAAGACGAATTACCGCCGCGGCTACACACCACACACAAAGACCAATCTCCGGCAGTTTCCGTAAAGCTTCGGTGAAAAGCTCGAATAAGACATTTTGAATGGTCACAAACTTGAAAACTTCGATTGGAACGAACAGACATTACCAACCAAAAGCTCGAATTAATGTTAAGAAGACAAACACTAATCTTAGACGAAACATTTTCGAAATTTTTTTGTAGAGATAAGGGATTGTTATATTCTCTTTCTTTTTGTTTCTTTTATATATATATATATATAAAGACTTTTTCTGCAACTTATTCAGACGTCATTCAATTTATTTTTGGTGCCGTTTTCATTAACCCAAGTGTGCACGCACGTCCGGTCTAGTTCAATTTGACTTCTTTGAGATCAAAATTCACAGCGTGAGTGAGGAAGAACACCGTTGTAATAGTCGACTTTAAGAGCAGCTACTGTGTCGAAGTCTTTAATCTCAAGCGGCCGGAGACCGTCATCGGATATTTAATGGTGAACAGTTTGTATACAAACAACTCTCATACTTAAAGCTTATGAAAATGACTTAATGTCTGCATATAAGCAACACACACCTATTATTTAAAAATGGTATTGTGCTTGCATTCAAGTAACACATGGACTCAAATCTTATATAAAATGGCGTAGATTTTGAATACAAGCAACTCACAAACACATATTTCTTACATAAAATGGCTTTGTATTTACAAAGCAACACACAGATTTTAATCTCTTATATGAAATGTCATAGTGCAAGGAACTGACAGCTTCAAATATCATATATAAACTGGCTGTGTAATTTCATACAAGCAACACACTGATTCTATTTTTATATATATACTCTTATATAAAATGTATTCGCATAGAAGTAACTTGCATACTCATATTCTCTATATAAAATAGCGTAGTGTTTACATATAAACAACACACAAACACACATCTCTTTGTATGATGTTGTGTTTGAATATAAGAAACAGACTCAAATCTTATATATAAAATAGTGTTTGAATACAAACAACGTACACGTAAATCCCTTATATAAAATGGTTTAGTGTTTGGCTATAAGCAAAACACAGACTCAAATATGTTCTATAATACTGCGTAGAGTTTGATAATAAGAAACTTGCAGACTTAAATTTCTTATTTCTTATGTAATATACTTTAGTTTATGCAACACAGCCTCTAATATCTACATAAAAGATCGTTATGCTTACATAAAAGCAAACAATCCTGCACATATATAAATCTACCATCCGCCCGTGCATTAAATATTGTTGTCATATCTAGTCGGAAACATACAGACGCAAATCTCATATAAAGTGGCGTCGTGTTTGCATACAATGAACGTATTTTCTGCATACAAAGGGCGTATTTTTGGGGTATGAGCAACACACCGACGGAAATCTCTTATGTAATATACCTTAGTGTATGCATCTAATCTCTACCTAAATGGTGTAGTGTTTGACTATAAGCAAAACACGGACTCAAATATGTTCTATAATACTGCGTAGAGTTTGATAATAAGAAACTTACAGACTTAAATTTCTTATTTAAAATCGCGTAGTGTTTGCATACAAGCAACTCACAGACACATATTTCTAATATAAATTTGCGTTGTATTTGCATATATGCAAAACACAGACTGAAATCTTTTATAAATAAGACGTACTCTTTGCAAGTACGCAGAGTAGACTCATGACCCATATAAAAATGACGTAGCTTTTGCATACATGCAACACAGACTCTAATGTCTTGTCTAAAATGCCGTACTCATCGCGTAAAAGCAAAACTAAATAGCTCTTAGATCAAATGTCGTACTGCAATCAACACTATTTCAAGTATATCATAGCGTAGTGTTTCTATACCCAAACTAAAAGATTATATAAAAAATGCTTAGTGTCTGATCCAAATCACTAAAATACAATAGCGTAGTGTTTACATACACGCTACACAGTCTGAAATCTCTCAGATAAAATAGGGTATAGTTTGCATATAAGCAACACGAGGACTCATATGTATTATATAAAATGGCAGTGTTTGCATATAAACAGCACACAGTCTAGGATCTCTGTCCTAATGAAGAGTAAGTGAATGAGTGAGTGTATGAATATATGCAACCCACATGCGCAAATCTCTCTTTACTCTTTACATATAGGCAACATACAGACAAATCTATTCTAACAAATAGATTTATAATTGCATATACGCAACACACGCATTGAAATCTCGTATATAAATTATAGCAGTGTTTGCTTACAAGAAACACACAGACGCAAATCTCATATAAAGGGGTGTAGTGTTTGCATACAATGAACGTATTTTCTGTATACAAAGGGCGTGTTTTTGGGGTATGAGCAACACACCGACGGAGATCTCTTATGTAATATACCTTCGTGTATGCATACAGGCAACACACAGCCTCTAATATCTACATAAAAGATCGTTATGCATACATAAAAGCAAACAATCCTGTACATATATAAATCTACCACCCGCCCGTGCATTAAATATTGCTGCCATATCTAGTCGGCTGCTATCCACCTAGGTGTCCTTGACAGAATCTGTAATGTCATCGATCCCGACTTAGCAGCTAGGATACAGTCGCTTTCTTACCGACGTAGTGTGACTTCCCTGTTTCTCTTCTAGAAATACTTTCACGGCTTCTACTCCGATGAACTTAGCACGCTCGTACCCACTATGTATGAATTTCCTCGAGCCACAAGATAAGCAATTAGGCATCACCCTTTTACTGTGAAATCGATAAAATATAAACGCAAATTCTTCTCCATCAGCTTCTTTTCTCGCACTTCCCGCCTGTGGAATTCCCTTCCGCTTACTTGCTTTCCCGACAGCTACAATCTTCAAGAATTCAATAATCATCTCCTCTCTCACTAACTTGCATCCTCTCTCTTATTCTCCTTTCTTCGTCCACTCCACTCTCATTGGTATTCTCATCCTTCTCTTACCCTCTTCCTGACACCCCCTGTAAACTGTGTCTCTCTTTCTCATAACATTCCTCTTATGTAAGCCCCTGCACAACAGTGGCAGTAAAATGCCTTGCTTGGGGCCACACGATTATATAAAAAAAAAAACTAGATTCGAATTAGTTATATAAAATGGAATCCTATTTTCCTTTCATTAAAACATGCATAAGTAGATAAGGAAAGAAATGTGAAGCGAACGATGCACAAATGGTGAGTGCTGGCGAGAGACTGACGATCTATGAAATTGCAGAAGTCGAGCACAATCAGTCTACAATAGTTTATTTGGCCAGGGCCCCCCTTGTACAGATTTTGATTTTCGAGAATTTTCTGATACTTATTTTCGAATATTTGAGATCTCAGTTGAATTCGCTGGTGCAAAACTTGCGGATAAGAATTGCCGACTGTATTTAGAAATGAAAATAAATGTTAAACCCAATGTTGAAAGAATCGTAAACAGTGTTATTTGCTTCTTTAAGGATGTACCAAAAATTTCTCCGGTCGACCAAGAAAGAACTGCAAAATAGAATCAGATGTTTCATCACAGTCAGATTTTGCAAAATGGCCTCTGGCGAAAACATTTCGCCATCCATTTTTACATCACAGCATTGACAAAAAACGACTTTTAAAATCCTTATACGTTGTTTTACTTGAGTTTAAAGGAATTTATAGGAAATTTAAAAATGCCATTTCTATTTTAAATAGACCGTTCTAGCCCATCGTAAATATGTCAGTTTGTAGGCGTTATTTTCCTTTATTCTAGGCAACATGAAATATCTACGTATCTATAATTTAAAAAAATCTTTTAAAACAATTCTTCAAACATGTAAGAAAATTCACCTCCACAAAACCGACCTTTTTTATTATACTAAGATTATTTTTATAATGAGGTTCACTCTGTAGGGGCGGCAACTCAAGGCAGAGAGTTGAAGTAAGAAGAAGTTTATGCGGATAGGAGGGAAAGATAAAGATTAACCCTAAACTTTAAAAGGTTACGACTGCAGTGATCGGGAAACATTCAATTAGGAAACGGTTCCAGAGAGTAGTGGTTTCCAGGCAAAATCTATTCGAGTAGAATTTACATGTTACCAATAAAATATGGAGTGAATATGGGTGGTTTGTTACAATGTGAGAGCTCTGGTGGGTCCTGGGCGGATCCAAGTAATGCAGTTCGTTCGAATACTTTCCATGGAATTAGTGATAGAGGAGAGGTTTGCCACGTCCCACTTGTGAGAGAGAGGTTAAAGGTAGAAAATTATATCAAGGACTCTTACACGCTTTTGGACAGGGGAGCTCCCGCCCAAATATGCCACACCCGCCAATCTCTGATCATCGCAAGTTTTGGAGACGTTGCATAACGAATAAATTTTGCTTTGTTTTAGCTGAGTGTTGAATTAAAACATATGCTGTGAAAAACATAGATCAAGCATGTGAGCAATGATGAGGTTTTAAAAAGAGTGGAAACGTAAAGGAAATTAATACTGAGTATCACGAAGAGACGGCTAAAGTTCCTGGGACATGCAATGAGGAAAGAAGGCTTGGAGAATCTGATGCTAACAGGCCAGATAGAGGGAAAAATAGACAGGGGAAAGCAGCGGATAACATATTTGAAGGACCTGATCAGGTGGATGGCGGAGCGGGGTTTGGGTGGCGTAACAGGAGTAAGCGTGCTAAGAGATACCAGGGATAGAGAGACGTGGAAAGCCATGGTCGCCTACGTCCTGAAAGGACAGGACACATAGAAGAATAAGATATATACCAACTGTTTATAAGAAATTATAATGTGGATATAAAGTGGGGGATCGAATATATATTATAATCAATATATAAACTGATCCCTCATTTTGTGGTCATGCTAGTTTCTATACATTTATATTCTAGATTTATGGGCATGAGATAGTGAATGGCAGAGAGGGGTTTGGGTGGTGTAACAGGAGAAAACGTCCTAAGAGCCATCAGGAATAGGAAGAAGTGGAAAGCCATGATCGCCTACGTCCTGAAAGGACAGGGCACACAGAAGAAATCCAAATGAAAGGTTTTAATGGATAAATGCATTTTTTATTTGAAAGTTTTTATGGAAATTAAGTCATTTAAAAATTGAACCTTCACTTTTTTTTTCTAAAACTGAGGTTGTTTATAAATTAAGCAGAACGTCGTGATTTTTTCTTGTTATAGGAAATGAATTCATCTTAATATGAATGGAAAATTCCAAAATGTTATGTGACGAGTGTTTTTCTTATTGGAAACTATCTTATAGAAACTGACGGCATTTGACTACAAATAAATTATCGTGATCATATGGAATGAGTGGCTTTCTTCTTTGAAATAATTTTTACTCAAATACATTGATATTTAAATAAACTTTATCCGCCATGTAGCTTAAGGTATTTAATACTTATAAAAAATTTTCCTATAGGATGATGTCATATGGAAGATCGCAAGGGACGACAAGTTTACTTGAAAGCATTTATAGAAAATGAAGTCATTTAAAAAATTGAACCCTCACTTTTTTTTTTTTTTCTAAAACTGAGGTTGTTTATCAATTAAGCAGAACGTCATGATTTTTTTCTTGTTATAGGAAATGAATTCATCTTAATAAGAATGGAAAATTCCAAAATGTTATGTGACGAGTGTTTTTCTTATTGGAAACTATCTTATAGAAACTGACGGCATTTGACTACAAATAAATTATCGTGATCAATGGAATGAGTGGCTTTCTTCTTTGAAATAATTTTTACACAAATACATTGATATTTAAATAAACTTTATCCGCCATGTAGCTTAAGGTATTTAATACTTATAAAAAAATTTTCCTATAGGATGATGTCATATGGAAGATCGCAAGGGACGACAAGTTTACTTGAAAGCATTTATAGAAAATGAAGTCATTTAAAAAATTGAACCCTCACTTTTTTTTCTTTCTAAAACTGAGGTTTCAGTTAAGCAGAACGTCATGATTTTTTTCTTGTTATAGGAAATGAATTCATCGACTCTTTTGGAATATAGAAGATTTTCTTTTTACAAACTTTCTCTAAAAAATATAAACATGATTAAAACTAACTTATTGTTTTTAAACGTTTTCCTGTACACCGAAACGATTGTTTAATTGACTGAAAATTAATCAATTTACAGAATACTGAGACATATTTTCTGGATATTAGAAAATAGATTTTTTTTATAGTTTCTGAAATAATTTAAATTCTTTTATTCAACCCGGGTAGGGTGATATGTCAGCTGCAGTAAGAACGATAAAACGATGACCAAAAGGACAATTCAGTCTATTGGGGTAGTGATAACATTTTATCTATGAGATATATTATGTTATATTTTATTGTTCATAATTGTTTTAGCCCAGTTTTAGTACACCTATTGCATTGGGATGATTAAAATGCACGAAATTGACCTTGACATTTACTAAGCATAGCTTAGTCCAAAGTCACAATAATCGTGCAACCAATAAGGCCATGCACAAATGACATGCACAAATGCAACTTGCAGTTCTTCTTTAGATGGAAGGAGGTGTCACGTGAAGATCGATATTTACGTGAATAGTTTTATTGATCGGAATGAGTATTTTTCAAACAAACAACATTTCCCAAGTTTAATTTAATAAATGAGACAGAATTCTTTTGTTTACAAAACTGAATAGTGAATTTTTTCTGCTGTGAAGTTTTTAAAAATTATTGGACGTTAGAACAAATTTCAATAATAGAAATTAAGTTGACAAGCATTGACAATTGGGGTAGTCATTTGTTCGTCTTTACTTTCTTTCATTTCGTTCAGGCATTCATTCTTTCTCTATAGGCTTTTTCTTTTTCTCTTTTTATGTTATATCACTCATGTAAAACTTTTCCGAATTGCATCTTTTCGTCTCTTATTTAATTACGAACGATTACCATTGGGAAAATGTGCGCGACTTATTTGTTGGGAAGTTGTGTCGACTCAGCTTCCCAAAATATTCATGAATTTCAGTTGAAAAGACACACGACAAACCGATTGTCCACCATATTTGAAAAAAAGTTTTCTTTCTCAAAAAGATAACAGAATATCGTCAGAATTGTAGAAGAATGAAAAAAAACTTTTTGTAAAAAAATGAAGAAAATTATTTTAAAATTACAAAAAGAATTTCTCTAAGCCATGCATTTACGTATACGGAAAAAAATATGCGACTATAGATATCTGCTTTGACTTACTTTGGTACTAGTCTAGTCTAGTTCTCTCTCTCTCTCTCTCTCTCTCTATATATATATATATATATATATATATATATATATATATGATCTGTTTGAACATTATTTTTGATCGATACTCGTATTTAACTAGATATTCTGTTTTATAATCAAACAGTATTATATATTTATTTCTACCGGCCTGATTATTTACGATGAATTTTTGTTACGAAAATGTGTGCCATTTGGCAGGATTCGAAATTGCGACACCTATCAACATAAGTGACGCCATCAATTGATCAGGCGCGTCCTTGATCTCTCGACCACGAATGACCAACAGTCTAAACGAAGTCAAATCAAGCCTATATAACACAATTTTCGATTCACGTAAATAACCATATCTGCACTGAAATGTAAACATACAATGTCACAGAAATTAAGGAAGATTAACGAAATGGTTATAAACAACCGACAATTTGAAATGATTTGTTTAAACATTATTTTTGATCGATATTTGTATTTAAGCAGATATTCTGTTTTAAAATTAACCAATATATATATTTATTTCTGCCGGACTGAAAAATATAATTTCATTTATACATATATATATATATATATATATATATATATATATATATATATATAAACTTTCCGGCAACTCTTTTATCCGTAATAATAATGATAATAATAATAATAGTAATAATAATAATAACAACGATGGCATTAGTAAAATAGACAAGTTACGTGTGTGTGTATGTGTGTGCTTGTGCGTGTGAGTGGACAGTCCTTTCCTACAAACACATACACACACAGATACACGGCACACACGAAATCACGCTAATTAAAGTACTTGTTCACCTGGCTACTTACTGAAAGCTAATACATTTATATACATTTATATACATATTATCTCGAAATAAACAAGAATTATGCATAAGTGTCTATAATCTTTTATTCTTTTTGATTATTTCGCCATCATCATTATTATAATCGTTTTTAACGTTATCACGTTATATCACACACACACACACACACACACACACACACACACACACACACACACACACACACACACACAAATACACACACACAATTCTTATACGTTAAACATTTGGGGATGACAAACAAGGTTCCATGAAATAGAATTTCTGACAATTAACTACTTAACCCTTTTTGTCCTTAGCTAAGTTCACTGAACAAATTTTTGACCACAAGATTTTACGATCATCAATTTCTGCCGCAAACATTACTATGCATGATTACGTAATTATAATCAACAAACCAAATTGCATTTTAAATAGGTAGCAATAAGAGACCATTTTTCGTATAAAACGGAAAGAATTCTCTAACTCAAGTTAGATGCGAGACATATCATGGTGTATCCAAAAATCAGACATTTTTTTTTTTAAATATTACTTTGGATAACAACCGATCGGCATAAAAATGAATGTTGGAATTGGGAAAGTTGTTTTGAAGTCAGGAAACAAACGCTTTCACAAGTTATCGCTATATGTTAAGCCGAATTCTTTCCAACTTTCGTTTCCAAGTCAGAAGGTTAAAAAAAGAGAAAATGGACATAAAAACACGAAGTTAATGTTTCTAACACCTGCAATCATTTACATTTTTTACTGCACTCATATTTCTTTATTCCAGTTTCTTATAAGCGATTGTATATCATAATCACGCCATTTTGATTCGTTAATTTCCCTGTAGATGCAGCAGTAAAAAATAAACAGAATTCTATATTTCAGATAACAGCAGGAAATATATATAATAAAATATTAAGCTTGGTTAATACCAACGAAAACTTTTTAAAGGATTTTTCTAAAAACATTTTTATTCATTTTTCTATTTATTTTCTATCGAAACACATTTCCTGATCCTCAGCGCATTTAAATATAAACTTCAAGATGATTTTCATAAAGTATTATCAATTAATTTTCTTTTTCTTTTATGTTATCCTGGTGTCATTGTTTTCTAAATATTGCGTTTTTGCATGTAATGTCTGCTTCATGAAATATCGAATCTTCTTGCGTCAATGTACTAAGGTCTGAAACACAGAAAGTAAAATATGAATTTCTTGACAGACCTTTAACTAGACGTGTATGAATGTAAAGCTGATGCCCAAATACAGACTTTTCAATAAGTGCGATTGTTAAATACAGCGCTGTAAAAAAAAAAAGGAAGGACATAATCACCATAAACGAATCTAACAAAAATGCAAAGACTTCTGCCGGAAACTGATGAAGCTGTAAAATATATTACTTCAATTTAAATTTAATAAGTACAGGTTAGGTTTACCTATAATAACTGAAAATTGTCACAAAAAAAAAACACTAAGTGGAATGAAATGAGTAACAAATTTACAACAAAAAAAAATGTTGATACAATCACGGCTTCTGCCGAAAATTTTCAGCGAGAAGCGCATGATGATGATGATGATGATGATGATGATGATGCATAAAAATCGATAACTCATCGATAGTTACGTGCATCTGGATTAAAGTCTGAAACTAAAGGCTTTATTCTTACAGCGCAAGACCAAAGTCTTTTCACTAGGAACTTTCAGGATAATATTATACATAATAATGTGGACCCAAAATGTAGGTTCTTTGATAAACACCAAGAAACAATAGACCATCTAATCTCAGGATGTTCTGTACTTGCCCCAAATGAATATAAAAATCGTTACGATAGAGTGGGGCAATATTTACACTGGACAATGTGCAAACACTATGGAAAATATGTGAACAAACACTGATATGAACGTCATCTAGCACCGGTTACAAAAACAGAAGACATCACCATTCTATGAAATTACCACATCTATACAGGCAGAAAAATTAAAGCAGATAGGCCGGACATTATTGTCAAAAGTTGAAAAGAAAAACAAAACTAACCTACTAATTGGTAAAGCTTGTCTAGCAAATTGTAACATAGCAACCACGAAATTTCTGTAAATTGAATTAGAAAAATGTAGAAATCGAAGACAAGAATAGTACCAGTGATAGAAGGTGCTCTTGGAATTGTAAAAATAGAACAAAACAAAATACTGAAAGAATCCCTGGAAGTCCCAGCTTAAGAGATATGCAAAAAGTTGTCTTGATAAATACCGCCCACGCACTAAGAATAATTTTGCCTACGTAACGCTAGTGATGTTATAGGAAATAAAAAAGAAACAAGTCATGACATGTAGCCATGAATGCACACCCCTACTTTCCACAGGTCTTCCCACAGATTTGGTAGGTAGTGCGACCATAGCAGAAATCAAAATATGATGATAATGGAAATAATAATAATAATAATAATAATAATAATAATAATAATAAGTACTCAGACGTGGCAGACTAAATTGGAGAAACATAAAAAGCTGTCGAT
Organism: Ascarosepion bandense; assembly: GCA_037127315.1. NCBI lineage: Eukaryota > Metazoa > Mollusca > Cephalopoda > Sepiida > Sepiidae > Ascarosepion > Ascarosepion bandense. The sequence goes on along the minus strand of JBBBDQ010001118.1, from coordinate 1,357,101 downwards.
CAAGTTATTCCTTTTGTGATTGGTACACTCGGCACTATTTCCAGAAATCTTTTTGTTTCGCAAAAATCTTTGGCAGATACCTGACATCATTCGAAGTGCTCAGGTGGCAGCGCTGCTTGAAACAACTTCTATTCTAAGGAAAGTGTTGTGTCTGTAGGTATAAACACCCGACTTAAAAGCTGGAGCGAATCTTACTACTACTACTACTACTACTTTTAATAATAATAATAATAATAATAATAATAATAATAATAATGGTGCCCCCTATATATAAATTTACTCGAGCCACAAGATTAGCATCTAGGTCTCACCCTTTTACTGTGAAACCAATAATTTGTAAATGCAAATTCTACTCCATCAGCTTCTTTTCTTTCACTTCCCGCCTGTGGAGTTACCTTCCATTTACTTGCTTTCCGTCAGCTACAATCTCCAAGAATTTAAATGTAAAGTCAATAGTCATCTCCTATCTCACTAACCTGCATTCTCTCTCTCATGCTCCTTTATCCGTCCACTCCACTCTCATCAGTATTCTCATCCTTCTCTTACCCACTTCCTGACACCGCCTATAACGTGTCACTCTTTCTTATAACTTTCCTCCTATGTAACCACCTGTAAAACAGTGGCAGTAAAATGCCTTGCTTGGGGCGATATGATTATATAAATGAAAATTTTTATACTATTATATGTGTATAAAGTGGGGGATCAATTCTACATTACAATCAATATATAGACGGATCCCTCAATTTATGGCCACATTCATCCTTCTCTTACCCACTTCCTGACACCCCCTATAACCTGTCACTCTTTCTCATAACTTTCCTCCTATGTAACCCTCTGCAAAACAGTGGCAGTAAAATGCCTTGTTTGGGGCGATATGATTATTTTAAAAAGATAGGCATTACCGACTATCGTCAATGTGAAGACAGTAAATTAAATTATTAATTTATGTTAGATAGTGATACAAAAAATATAAATAAAATAGCTGAGACGTAAACAAAACAACAAATATGTTGATACTCGGTCGAATTAGTACTACCAAACAAAACAAAGCTGAGGATATCAGTCTGATGAATTCTATAAACTTTTAAATTAATAACTTAAGTCCAGCCTACAAGTCGTAGTTATTAATAATAACAACAATAATGATGATGGTAATTTATCTCAAAATTCATAGAATAATGCGGAAGGCCAAAGAGTGGATTGGCTGAAAGTTATCAAAAGTTTCGGTTAGTTCTGAATATCATGAAGTCATAATATCTCATTTCTGAGATTCAGAAAAACGTATTGTTTGGGGAATGTGGGAGAAAAACAAAAGGAATTAAGATCTACAAACACTTAGCCTCTCACGAATATCAGTTTGAGCTCAGCGGGCATGTTTAATTGGTTAATAGACTTTGCAGTTTGAGCCACGTCTTAAAACTACGTTCTTTTGCATCGTTTACGATTCTTTACTTTTTCTGGGTGTTTACTCTTTTGTATAATTCAATTCTGGTTTGTCGCGTATATTATAAAGCGTTCTACTGAGTCTAAGTTACAACAGAAATCGGTTTGGCAATCCAATCGATTGGAACATAAATCAATATTGAAGTCTTCTCTTTATGTGTCCAGTAATGGCGCCTGTCTTTCATTATTTGAGGATTGTGCACGCGAAGACCAGCTCTACGTTGACAATAATACGAAGCAACTAGGAACGGCGGCACACAAGATCCAAACAAGCCGAACAAAGAAAACAAGATAACAACATTTAAGATTGAAATTTTATTTAAAATTCTTCTTCTTCTTCTATGTGCCCTGTCCCTTCAGGACGTAGGCGATCATGGATCTCCACGTCTCCCTATCCCTTGTGGCTCTTAGTATGTTTGCTCCTGTTGCTCCTGGCAACCCCCGTTCCGTCATCCACCTGATCAGACCCTGCAAATATGTTATCCGCTGCCTTCCTCTGTCTCTCCTTCCTTCTATCTGTCCAGTCAGTATCAGGTTCTCCAGGCTCTCCTTCCTCATTGCATGTCCCAGGAACTTCAGTTGTCTCTTCCTGATGCTCAGCATCAATTTCCTTTTTGTTGACATTCTTTCTAACACTTCGTCGTTGCTTGTATGCTCAGTCCACGATATCCGTAGCATCCTTCTGTAGAACCACATTTCGGAAGGTTGACATAAATACAATTTTTCTGAGGTACTGAGATTAGTGGGTGGGTACTGAAATTAGTGGGGAGGTACTGAGATTAAGGATTTTCATTATTCCATATAATATATGAATTAATGACTTTTCGAATACTTTCAGCTAATGTATTCATCAATCTTATGCGTCGTCTGTAAAGTCAAAGGTGTGTCTTAGATTCCTTAGTAAAAAACGGCCGACCAAATCAGAGGCCTCTACAGAATCTTACACTCCCACACCAACGCAGAAATCATGGTTATTTTTTCTGGTCGACAAGCAGCCATTGTAGAATAAAATAGATTTTTTGGCCTGTTTAATTATGTTAATGTCTTGATTACTGATGGATCAGTGACCTGTAGCCAAGTTTATGGTTGCAGTTAAGTGTTTTTTTCAGAGATAGACGGATAGAAATCACAAAGAAATATCTAACCCAATAAAAGTGCATTCTTTTTTATTTTTTTTATTTTTGTGAACAATAATAACAGTTACTCTACCAATAATATTAGCGTCCCTTCTAAAAATAATTGTAAATGTCAAAAATATAAGAGCTGTTCATTAAACGGCCGATGCATGTCCGAAAATATTATTTATGGCGCGTGTATCCATTTCGATGGCGATGGTAAATTTTATTTTGGAGCCACAGAAAATAAGTAGAAATATCGTTTCAATAACTACATGTTGTCTTTAAACAATAGTAAATACAGAACAAAACACTGCTTTTTCTATATATTATTGTCAATTAAAAACCAGCAAAAACAACAACCTAATTATTACCTGGAATGTCGTCGCTAAAACCAAAACTTATAAAAATGGACGTAGATTTAACAAGTATTTTAGAAAAACTTGTCATCTTAAATAAATAACCCTAATTTGCTAAAGAAAGTGAATTGATGACCACATGATGCTGTAGAAGAGATTCTTTCATTGCTTGTTCTTTTTCGACGTCGGGGTTCACCAGTGTAGAAGTAGAGAGATAGTTAATGATTTTTTTGAATTGGCCTTGTGTGAAACATGACCAAACTTCCTATAACTTACAGGTTTTATCCAGAATTATCAGCATGTAGATTTTGTGGAAAAATAAAAGTATACTTTTTGTATGTTTAAATAGAAACGTATTAATAGAAAAGAATAACATGAATTGGTAGAAGTTAATGTTCAATGAGAAACAGTATTAAGAAATTAAGGGTATCAAGATTTCGTTGTAGTAACTTGTGTGTATCTGCAATAACTCTTCTGCGTCAACATGAGCGTTTGTTGGGTAGGAGTGTCCTTGAAGTTATTGCTCAGGATGAATGGTTAAAAGGAAGGAGGTGAGAGAGAAAGAGAGATGTAATAATAATAATAACAACGATCGCATGACGTTTGTCAAGGGTATGTGTTAATTACGCACGTCATCTTTTTTCTCCTGCTATTTGACTCATAGCTGGAAGGAAGGAACGGATTAATACATTTCCCAAGGGTATTTGTGCGAAAGTGAATGTAGAACATTGAACTGGAATTTGAACTCGGATCCCAAATTTCTCTTTCCGAGCCTATATCCACTGCACCATAACGCGCATTCGAATCTGGCTGATTATAAGTATAAACAAGATGAAAAAAACTTAAAATAACTTATAGATACTAATATGTCCTCCACTGAATACAATAAAAATAAAACCAGTTATATGCTAAACAAAATTTAAAGCTACCAACCTAATCATCTGCAATAACTCTTCTGCGTCAACACGACAACAACATTATTAATGAGACTTACATTAGATATGGGATGTGTGTTGTAAGGCAATGGATATCGGCTCGGAACGACAAATCGGTAGAGCCGAGTTCGAATTCCAGTTGAATTCCTTGCACTCACTTACTCACAAATACCTTTGGGAAAGGTATTAAACCGTCTCTTCCCTCTAGTTATGGGTTAAATAACATGACAGACTGGGTTCTATAGCCTTGACTGGAAACCAGTCTACCGCAGAAAGCAATGACAAACTACTGTGGGATAATCTTCTGCCCAGTCAGTCATGTCTCTTTCGAGACATGATCGCCCAAAGCGTGTATCACGTATGGCACTTAACTGACTGACATTACATATGAAGATTCAATTTTTCTAATGCACAACATTTGAAGGAACATTCCTACTCACATTCACGATTTAGAGAAATATTAATCAACAAACATGTATACTCTGCCACGAAAATAAAAATTTCAAATTATTGAAGCCCTCTATATAAACATTTGCAACCAACACTGAATTAAATTAATTGTGAGTATAGCTTATAGAGTGGTAACTTTTAAATTTGAAATTAACAGAATGCATTTTACGCGCAAACAAAAATGCATAACTTTCAAATACATTAACTTCTGTCTTAGCTATTCAACCTCAAAGCTGCTCTTGGATGAGATTGAAAGTACTTGGGAAAATAGAAAAAATAAAATAACAAAAACTACAGTGTTTAATGGGTATAGTTATAACACTCGTAATTTAATCCGTGAATTCCTTAGGATTAAAATAATACAAATAGAGATAATGAGTCTAGATTATACAACTAAGCACACACACACACACACACACACACACACACACACACACACACATATATATATATATATATATATATATATATATATATGCGCTTTCGTGTCTGTGCGTGTATACAGATAACATCGTCTATCTATATTAGATAGATAGATAGATAGATAGATAGATAGATAGATAGATAGATAGATAGATAGATGTTTTTCCCACCTGAAACCATCCTGCATATATACAAATCAACCATTTGTCCGTGCATGGAGTACTGTTGCCATACATGGTCAGGTGCCCCCGCTGTTCATCTCCGTGTTGAGAATCAGTAATGTGATAGGTACCGTCTTGGCGGCTCAACTACAGCCACTTTCCCACCGACGAGATGTGGCTTCCCTTTGTCTGTTCTATAAATACTTCCATGGCTTCTGCTCCAACGAACTTAAGTCATTAGTGCCTCCGCAACAAGTTTTTACTCGTGCAACCATACTGGCATCTGGGTCCCACCCATTCACAGTTAGATCAACCAAATGCAGACGGTAATTCTACTCCTGCAGCTTCTTTTCTCGCCTCTGGAACTCGCTTCCTTATTCTTGCTTTCCTGACGTCCAGGAATTTAAATGCAAGGTCAATACTCATATCATAACTACTTGACCCTAGTTCTTTCCACACCGCCCCGTATATCCTTTCCTTTCTTTCCACCTCTGCAACTGTCATCACACCTGTATTCCCATCCTTCTCTTGCTCCTTTCTAACTGGTTCGTCCTTCTCCTCACTCTCCTCTAATGTTTTTACTCTTATGTAGCCCCCTGCACATCAGTGGCGTTACAGCCTTGCTCGGGGTGATATGATTAAAAAAAAAAAGATAGATTGTGGACATCGGAATCTCTACATAGAGACTGTGAGTTTCACTTTTCAATGCAGTCTTCAGATCAAGATTTGAAGATCAGTTGTAATATAACAATCTGGCCCCACCCGAGGAAGTGATGCAAGCGATGGTGTTTCCCGTCGGTGAAGGGGGCGGCGAAGCGACAAGACAGGTGTTTGTGAAATACATCCTGTCGAGGCCGGAGCGGATGTCATTTGACCTTATTTCCGACAGCGGCGGAAATGGCTACAGAGGCAAACAGATCAGGTGTCTCTTAGAATTACGTGGGCGTTGCGTGGGCGAGGCAAAACCGGAAGGAAAGTCCCGGTTCTAGAGACTATAAAAAGACCTCGACACACGGATTCGCCAGCAGAGAACGGCCAGTGGAAGCAGAGAAACACCACGGCAAGAATACACTCCCGTCAACCCATTCTATGTGCCTCTCACCCTTCCGTTCTCTATTCCACACGGTTCGTCGTTATTAATAAAAATATAACCTTATATTTTTATATATGCGTGTTTGTTGTTTTGTCGTCGTACGGCGATATATAACACAGTCATTGTTTCTGTATCAATATTTTGCTCGATTCAGTGTTTGACGAATCTTTGTAACAAAACTAATGCAGGTGGAATATCAAGTTTTTTTTTACCTTTTCTTCCTAATCAAATAACTCGAACCCAAATAATTATCATTTTTTGGTGCTTTTCTGCGCTTTGTGATTGTGAAAAAAAAAAGAACCCTGAAAAGGTGAATATATTTTGCTTCAATGATATTCTTATCTCGAAAAGAAAAGATTTTTTACAAAGATCGGATACTTTAGGGTAAATCCATTAAGGAAAACCTATCAGATGAACTGGAATAAAAAAATGAATAAAAAATTATTTTGAAATAATTTACTTTTTCTTTTTATCTTAAATTTACTTTTCTTTTTTACATCACTAAAAAAAGAGATTCTCAAACACAGACACATTTAAACAGGTACTCACAAACATCCACAATCACACACACGTAAACGCAGTAATACACACACACAAGTAAATATACACACATACGTAAACACAAACGCGTAACCATTCGCATACAATATAATTGAGCAACCTAACGGTGAAAGCATTATTTATTTTAGAGAAAAATTATTTCAAAATAATAATTACCTTCTTTTTCAATGCACTTAATTTATTGCTGAAATTTTTATCGCAAATACGAGGATCAAATACGAGGATCAAATACGAGGATCAAATACGAGGATCAAATACGAGGATCATTCAATAAATAAGGTGAATTTTTCGGTATAAGAACTTCTAATACAGATAGAAGCTTACTTTTTTAAATGTTTTTTCCTTTACTTCTTTTTCAAAGGGATTTCATTTTTCTTGCAAAACTTTGAGAGTTTTGGAGATTAACAAAGATGGTCGACCAAGAAGCATGCTTCAGGATTGAACAGAGGTCAGTTATCAAGTTTTTGGTTGCTGAAGGATGCAAACCAGTTAAAATTCATAGGAGAATGTCAACCGTGTATGGTGTCACATGCTTCAGTCAAAAAATGTCTACAAGTGGGCTAAATTGTTTAAAGAAGGACGGAGCAGTGTTGAGGATGAAGACAGGCCCGGGAGGTCTACAGAAGTGTAGTCTCCTGAGGTGATCGTATCAGTCATTGACCTCATTCAGTCTGACAGAAGGGTGACAGGGGATCATATTGCAAGGACTTTGAGCCTATCTGTTGGGACAGCACACAAAACTGTCCACGATGACCTTGCCTAGTCGAAGGTCAGCTGCCAGTGGGTGCCAAATACGCTAACTGCAGAATACAGACCGTGCAGACCATCAAGGAGCTGGGCTTGGAACTGCTCCCTCATCCTCCTTACAGCCCGGATCTTGCCCCTTCACACTTACACCTGTTTGGTCCATTGAAAGCGTTCACGAGAGGCACGAAGTTTGACAGTGACGATTAAATCAAAAGTGCTGTGAGCGATTGGCTGAGACATCAGTCCAAAAGTTTTTACGCTGAGGGAATACGGAAACTTGTGCACAGATGAAAAAAGTGTGTGACACTGCTGGGAGACTACGCTGAAAAATAAAAGAGTAAGCTTCTATCTGTATTAGAAGTCCATATACCACCTTATTTATTGAATGACCCTCGTATTATACAATGAAAGAGTAGATCAAATATTATACAGTGAAAAAATGAGATTCAGATTTAGGTAATAACCGTGTTAGGTTTCATATTTTATCCAGAATAATACTGTTGTTATCAAGAATGCATTTTTATACTTGAAATATAAACGGAAGGAATCAAGTTGTATTTGCAATTAACGTCGCCCATGTACGAGGGTCATTCAATAAATTAAAATGAATTTTTCTAAGGTGATTTTTTTTAATGCAAATAGAAGCTTTTTTTTTCAAATTTCCCAGCAGTGTCACACACTTTTCCCTTCTGTGCACAAGCTTCCGTATTCCCTCAGGGGTAAAAATCTTTGGACTGATGTCTCAGCCAATCGCTCACAGCACTTTTGACTTTATCGTCACTTCCAAACTTCTTTAAACAATTTAGCCCACTTGTAGACATTTTTTAGCTGAAACATGTGGCACCATACACAGTTGACATTCTTCTATGAATTTTAACTGGTTTGCACCCTTCAGCAACCCAAAACTTGATAACTGACCTCTGTTCAATCCTGGAGCCTGCTTCTTGGTCGGCCATCTTTGTTAATCTCCAAAACTCTCAAAGTATTTTTTTTCAATCTGCAAAAAAAATTTAAATCCCTTTGAAAAAGAAGTAAAGGAAAATTTAAAAAAAAGTTACCTTCTACTTATATTAGAAGTTCCTATACCAAAGAATCCACCTTATTTATTGAATGACCCTCGTATAATTGGAAGTTTGTATTCATTTTGGTGAATTTAGTTCGTGACCTTTAAAATATTCAAAATGCTCTCATCATCTTGACACACATTGCATCGACAAATTATATTGATTTTACTCGATCGAAAAAACGTGCTTGAACATTTTTTCACTTGCTAAAAAACCGAATGCATGGTCATCAGTAAAATGGGCAGCCCAATAAAGGTCGGTCATACTAAAATCAAGCAGGTACAAAAATTTAAATACCTGGGAAGTGTTATAACAGAAGACGGAAAGTGCGACACAGAGATCCGAAGGTGAATTGGCATGGCGAAGGAAGCATACCAGAAGTTGAGTAAAGTATTAAAAAACAGGACAAGTTCGCTAGAAACAAAGAAGAGAGTACTGGATTGCTACGTGCTGTCCATCCTTCAATATGGCAGTGAATGCTGGACAATATCATCAAAGATGAAGGAAAAACTTGAAGCAGCTGAAACGTGGTTCTACAGAAGGATGCTGCGTATCGAGCATGTGAGCAATTATGAGGCCTTAGAAATGATGGAAACGGAAAGGAAATTAATACTGAGCACCAGGAAAAGTCAGCTAAAGTTTCTGGAACATGCAATGAGGAAAGAGGGCTTGGAGAACATGACACTAACAGGCTAGTTAGAGAAGAAAAGAGACAGGGCAAAGCAGCAGATAACATATTTGAAGAACTTGATCAGGTGGATGACGGAACGAGGGTTGCGTGGTGTAACAGGAGGAAGCGTGCTAAGAGCCACTAGGGATAGGGAGATGTGGAAAGCCATGATCGCCCACGTCCTGAAAGAACAGGGCACATAGAAGAATAAGACATATGCTAACAGTTTATAAAAAATTATAATGTTTATATAAAGTGGGGGATCATATCTATATTATAATCAGTATATAAACTGATCCCCATTTTGTGGCCAGGTTAGTTTCTATACATTTATAATCTTGATTTATGGGCTTGAGCCAAGGCCTCCTATATTACCAAGGTCTAAGCGATGAAATGTGACGTCACGGTAGTAGAGTCATGAATCAGCGTATCAGCCGTGTCTCTCGCTTCTTGACAATGTTGATAATCACAAAGTCGTTATTTTTAATAAAGATTTTAAAACTTTTTAAAATGTAACAAGAAAAAAAGAAAGACATGTTTTAATTTATGCTGGTTTTAGTAATCTTAATTAAAATTAAGAAAAACAATAATTCATAAGAAAATATAAACATTATTGTTGACTACTGAATGTCGGTCGTTTTTGTAAATAAACACAGTTTTAAAGACAAAAGTTTTCATTTATTCGTCTAAATTCTAAAAATTTAACAAACACTGCTTAAATTTTCATATTTTTAATTTAATTATGAAAAATCACAATCACTTTTGTTTTAATTGCAAGCATTTTTAAATCAGAATCACTCAAATATAGCAATCAAGCAACCATTAGAATTTAGGAACAAACAAGAAGCAACAATAAATAAGCAAATTAATTTAAAAATATTAAAAAATGCAACAATTTAACTTCAAGCAAATTAATTCAAACTAAATAAGTTTAAGTTATTGTTTTTTAAAAATCAAACTTATAAAAGTTTTTTATGTCTCAAAATTCAGTTGAATGTTTGAAGTTTTCTTTTTTACTTAACTTCTTACAAATAATATTATCATTTTCCTTGCTACAAAAATTATTTAATAATGCATTAGAAGAGCTCCAGATAATCATTTTTTCTATTTTTTCAATGCTGTGACCTTCACCACATGAGTCAACATGAAAAAGAAGGTCATCATTAGCCAAAACATCCAATGTTATGTACATAGACAATTTTCTTTGATTCATTGAATGAAGAAAAGAAGGATTCTTTACAAGTTTATTAATAACAATATAATTTAACTAAATTTGTTGTTACATCATTGGGATATAGCAGAGAACCTCTATTAATTCCTTGAAAATAACTGTTTATATCAGGTCTCTTCCTGATACTAAACTTTTACAAATATAATATTTCCATTTTTTTAAAAACGGCATAACAGCAATAAATAATTATGAATCGAACGAATTAATTATAGGATAGCTAAATCTGAAATAGATTTTTAAAAATGTCTTCAGAACTTTTAATCCAATAGATTTATTAATAATATCAACAAATGTCTTTAGCGAAATTCTGCTAAAAAAGAACGGAGTTCGAATTTTAAAATAATATTTTGAAATATTTTGAATCCATTGTCAATCCTACTGGATGAAATAAAAAGATAAATGTTTACCTTTCAAAAAAGATACACTTAAAAAATTCTAGGATATTTGGTAATTCAATTACATTTTTAAAATATTTTAATAGTAAAAAATGAAAAAAAAAATTAATGTTTCTATTTCATTTATGATGTTAAACTGTTTATAAAAAAATCATTTTTTTGCAAAACTCTTTTTTGGATAATGTTTTACTTACTAATTAATTTTTTAAGGATTAAAAACCCTAAACCAACTATAAAAAAATTCTTCAGTTAAAATTCTAATTTTTTATTTCCAATTTTTTATTTCCAATTTTTTTCTATGGATTAATATCGCTAATTAACTTCAAATTATCAAAAATAGGGAAAAAATGTTTGGAAAATATTTTTTGAGGGTGTTCATTTTGTGCTAAATATTTTCTAAAAATTATATATTTTAAAAATTAGGTTTTAAAATTCAAGTGTAGTGTGATTTAGGCCTGTATGTTTCAAATAAATTCAAAACTTCTTCAGAAATAATAGGTTTAAACAAAGTTTAAATCATCATTTTCAAGTTTAAATTTTCGGTAATAGTGACTTGACTTTTGTAACAAATAATTTCACGGAGTTTTCAAATAAAATGCCTTAAAAATAAAACAAATTCTTTTAAAATTGACTTAAAACTAAATTTTGTAGTTTTTGTTAATACAAGAAAAAGAATAAAAAAATTTAATTCAGGAATATTTTTTCATGTTTAAAAATGATTCATAAAGTTGCAAGTATAAAAAAGTTAAGTAAGTTTTACCTTCGTTTTCTAAGAATTTTTTAAACATTTCATTGAAGAGAAAACATTATTTTCTTAAATAAAATATCAATAAAATATTCATTCAAGTATTTTTAGAAAATATAATCTTTAACAACTTTTTTCGGCTTCAGTTTAAGTTTTAAAACATTTTGAAAAATTACTTACGAACGAATAGCCATATATTTTTTAAGATAATTTTTATTTCAATTTTATTCAAAGAAATAAAAATAATATCTTATTTTATTATATTAATTTAAAAGATATAAACAAAGTGCTTTCTTTCTTGTGCTACGGCAAAACTAATTTTTGAGCAAATTTTGATTTTAGCGACTGTTGAAATAAATGGTGATAAAATTTTAACTACTGACTTTGCTAAATGGACTTGGGTAAAATTCTCCCTTTTAATGGCATGAAACATGCCATTTTTATAATACCCTTTGCAATTTGGTTCTGAAAATAAGTCAACGCTAACGGACGTCATATAGTAAATATAAATAACAGAACTCTACTAAGTGTGACGTCAGCAAGTCAACTTTAATCATAGAACAGACCTGGTAATATAGCGACGGTCACGCTTGAGCGCCGTCTGGGTGGTGTAACAGGAGAAAGCGTGCTAAGAGGCACCAGGGATAGGGAGACGTGGAAAGCCATGATCGCCTACGTCCTGAAAGGACAAAGCACATAGAAGAAGATGAGTAAAGAAAAAGAGAATTTTTGACCAGTCATCAGTCAGCCTGCCTGGACGCTTAGGAAAACTAGAGCAGATTAACTGTCACCAAATTTATTTGGGGGATGAAAATCATTTTCTGTAAGAGCTACAAATTTCTGAACCACGAACATGTTGGCAATATATCTGGAAATGTATTAACAGAAAATGGCACCCAATGTATTTTTCATCCTTTCAAAAATTAAGCAATGTTGTGTATCATATGTGCGTTGTGGTGCAGTGGATAACGACTGAGAACGACAAATAACAATAGAAAACCGATCACCCACTTTATGAACACTAAAAGCTTTAATGATTCCAACTATTATATTCAGTCAGTCAGTTAAGTGCCATACGTGATACACGCTTGGGCGATCATGTCTCGAAAGAGACATGATTGATTGGGCAGAAGATTATCCCGCAGTAGGTTGCCATTGCTTTCTACGGTAAACTGGTTGCCAGCCAAGGCTATAGAACCCAATCTGTCCTGTTATTTAACCCATAACTGGAAGGAAGAGACGGATTAATACCTTTTCCACGGGTATCTGTGGCAAGTGAATGCAAAGAATTCAACTGGAATTCGAACTCGGCTACGGGTTTTGTCGTTCTGAGTCGATATCCACTACACCGCAATGTACATTCCTTCATGTTTCAGTCAGTTAATTGCCATACGTGATACACAATTGGGCGATCATGTCTCGAAAGAGACATGACTTACTGGGCAGAAGATTATTCCGCAGTAGGATGCCATTACTTTCTGCGGTAGACTGGTTGACAGCCAAGGCTATAGAACTCAATCTGTCCTGTTGTTTAACCCATAACTGGAGAGAAGACATAGATTAATGCCCAAGAGTATTTGTGCATATATGAATGCAAGGAATTCATGTTTACACATGCTAAAACAAGCATAGTACCCAGTTACCATGTATGCGGGAGCTGGATAAATTTTGACCAACGGCCGAGCGAACTCGCTCGGGTTCTCCACATTAAAAACCAACCTTGTGTCAACTCATTGAGTTAGTATGTGTGTGGGCGGGGGGCAGGGTAGATAACTCCACCCGAAGCATCATTTCTACTATTACTATTTTGTCTTTTCCATCCGACTTTCCTTTCATTTAACTTTTTCCAGTCGTCATTTTTCTGTACGATTTTATAAATATCGATTTTTTTCGCTAATTAAAACGAATTGTACAGAGAAATTATCGATCTATGTCTGTCAAACGTTTCAATCAATCAATTATGCTTATCTTCATCTTAAATATTGTGTCCTAATTAAAAATACTTTTGTCTTGTTCTTTCTTAAAAATTAAAATGACTAACTTTTATTCTGAAAATGAAAAACGTTCATTTGCAGTTAATCTGTCTCTGCAAGCTGTTGATGTTTCATTTAAATTTACTAGCACGATGATAATGCCACGATGAATTTAGAATCCTAATAAACTCACTGATGGAATTAAAGTGTTAAGACCGATTAGACTAATGTAAAATGCGGAAACCTGTTCTGCAATAAATTATAATTCATTAAAGGACAGATAAATTTACATTAAAATAATATACTGATGAAAATATACGACCCGCTAATTGAAAAGTATCATTAACGTTGTCTAAGTTACAATTTCTATCTATTATTTTATTTATATATAACTATTATTTTATCTTTTATTATTATTCTTACTATTTTTTAGGAATATATATATATAATATATAATTAGCTATTTAGAGGTCCTGGGCATGACGGTAAATTGCATCCGGCAGCAAGGCCTCTGATTGGGAGGTTGTGAGGAACATAGCACCTGTTAGGATCCCAGCTATGGGTAAATAATTAACCCCCAAAACTGGGGTCAAAACACCATGAAAGTATAAAAATACACTTTTATAGAAATATATACATTTTTGAAAGAAAATTACAATACTTTTCAGAAGAAAAATTATTACCATCACACATTTTTAAAGAAAACATTATTACCAGCGATACATTTTTGAATACGAAACTAGAAGACATCTTCAGTTTTCTAAAATAAAAAAAAATAAAAAATACATTTTTCATCAAAATCTAATTAAATCAACCTTCTCACTATAATTGAACATTAAAAAATACCTTAAAACTCTACCTTTTTGGCATTAAGTAACCCACAGAGGTTGATATGCCGTTAAACAAAACTCAAACTCAAAAACTATTTAGACATTACTCTTAATGTGATTGATGGCTCCCACCAACATTATCACAAAAACAATAATACCTACAGCTATATCAATATCCATTCCAACCACCCAAAAATATTATAAAACAAATACCCAACATTGTTAGTCCTGGAATTAACCGGTTATTGTCTAACCTGAAAATTTTCAATGAAAATAAGAAATTATAGAATAAGTCCCTTCAGAATAGCAGTTTCAAGAATAAATTGATATATGAAAAGCAAGTTATTGATTCTGAACTATCTAGTACTAAAGATAAGCGTAGAAAAAAGAAAGTAATATGGTTTAACCCCCCTCATCCTGTAGATTAGCAAATATAAATATAGAAAAATATTTTCTTAAACTATTATGTAAACATTTCTATACCAACAATCAACTACACAAAATCTTCAATAGAAATACTCTTAAAATTAGCTGTTCTTGTGTATACAATATGGACAGTATTTTCAATTCCCATAATAATCAAATATTTAAACATTTCTATAAAACTGACCCCAAAACAGTTATTTTAATTTCTTTCAATTCTAGGTCTGGTAACAACTTTACTGTGGAAGTCAAATATAGATCTACCCAAGTAATCTACCATGCCTAAATCTCCCCTACAAATAGCAAAAGAATTACCAAGTTTACATAAGAATTACAATTGGTAATACATACTTCACTGCGTCCTGATGGTATTATCGCGGCTCGTGAGACCCAAATGGTACAACAGTCCTCAAAATATGTTTTAACTGTTGTACCATTTCGGTCTGACGAGCCTCGATAATAACATCAGGACGCGGTAAAATATGTATTACCCAGTGTAATAATCTAAAAATTTTTATAAATTATATTACTCCGTTAAATTAAATAAATAAATTTAACATTGAGTTCTCTTGAGTTCGTCTCTATCGGAATTTACCTAGATTGTATACTAAGTGGGCTATGTTATATATATATATATATATATATATATATATATAAATGTAGGTAAAAAAAATTTCAGTTGTCACTCATATCATGGTTTACTGATGTATTGGTGCCGATTAAAAGTAACTATAATCAACCTTACAACTGCCTATATTTTTACGATTTCCAAAATGTTAATTTATCGGTTTAGGTATTTTTCTTTTTCATATTTATTTTTATTTATTTTTATATATTAAAAATTTTTCTTTATTTTCATCTGATATGGACCCGGTATGGGACCATAAAATAATAAGTCAACAAGGTTGTAGGTTCAAGAACATATATTATGTCAAGAAGAAATAGAAACAAATACAAAGAGATACAAACAAAGAGATATAAAGAGGAAAGTCATAATAGCTTGCGCTGAACTGAAGTCGTACTTGGAACCAGAGTCTCTGTCGCCCTTGCTTACTCTACACGAGAGTCTCTCTCACTCCTGCACACGTCCTCGAGAGTAATTAACTCTCGGTTAATATAGGCAAAGAAGAGTCCATTATTAAGTGGGTAACTCCCACACAACAATATCATCTACGAATATCATATTTCTTTTTCCGCTCTTTTCTTTTATTTTAACTTAAATTAATTTGATCTGAACAATACTCTGACCCTTTTAGTTTATTTAAACGTAAAATTTTTGACAAAAGTTTGGAAAAACCGAATATGTTTTTTTTTTATTTTCTCTATTTCTTCATTCCCTTATTTCTTTTTCTTTTTTTTCCTTTTTATGTATCTGTCCCTTTCTTTCCACCCTCCATAACCAACAAGGGCCACAGCTGCATATCCAATGCATATTTCCCTTTTTCTCTCTTTTTACATTTTCTTCTCTCTCTCTCTCTCTCTCTCTCTCTCTCTCTCTTCCATAACTTTCCCCTGTCTCTTCTTTTTTTCGTTTTTCTTTTGTCCTCTCATTTCCCGTTTCTTTTTCTCTCACTTCAGTTCCTGTGACAAACTTATTTTTTATTTCTTTACACATATCTTTATGTTTAATGATCGAGGATCGAATTTAAAACCATTTCGCTATCTCACTTTGTTTTTCCCTCCCTCTTCCCTATTCTCTCAAACAGCGTCTGGACGCCTGACTTTTAAGATAATCGTCTCTCTCTTTTTTAATTCTCCTTCCCACTTTTTTCCTTATTTCTTTCTTTCCTTTTCCTTTTTTTAAGTGAACTTCTGGTGTATAAAAAACCTTTTGAATTTTTCCATAATAAAAAGTTTCCTGATGAATTGAATATACTTCGCAGAAATGATCACATGACACACATCATTTTCGAAGTTTTATTTGAAAAAGTGTTATGATGAAACACATCTATTCCTCAGATAATGAACTCTCCCTCCTATATTAATAAGAGTTAACAGGAAGTTAACTCGAGAAGTTCTTGTGAATTCATAGGAGTTTTTAGAAGTTCTAGAGAGTTCTTTAAAGTTCTATTGGAGTTCAGTAGAACTACTAGGCAGTTGATATTAGTCGGCAGTTAGCCGAATACTAAGGAGTCGTCTTTCAGTGGAAGATTACCAAGTTCCTAACATTTAGGGTGCGTTAAGTCGATTAGCAACCGACATTAGCACGTTTATAACATTCAGTGCGAAAACCACTCCACAACAAAAAGAAAAATTTATATTTATGTATATTATTTGATTTACCTATCCTCTATCTCTCCCTATTTCTATCTATCTCTGTGCCTGTGCGTGTGTGTGTGTGTGTGTGTGTTTCTCTGTGTGTGTGTGTGTGTGTGTGTGTGTGTGTGTTTCTGTGTGTGTGTGTGTGTGTGTGTGTGTGTGTGTGTGTGTGTGTGTGTGTGTGTGTCAAAATGGTGCAAAAATCTCCAGGCTCGTCTATGAGGCACTTAGACAAATTTAAGGAAGTTGGTTGCGTTGAAAACTTTTCAGCAAACCCTCATTTTATTTTTATTCAAGTTTTCACAGAAAGAGAATATAAAAAATCTACAATTAATTCCAAGAGCGATTCTGATAGAGTGTCTGTTAAAGTACCGTTGCAGTCAGTCGAGATATAATATTATAAGCGTTAGTAGCGAGCTATAGCAGAGAAGCAAGCCGCTTCCTTAAGATCAGACAGCAAAAGCACCGTAAAGCTACATTACGAAGTGAAATAGAAAAAGAGGCGTGGTTGACCATATATGGACTGAAAAGTGAGATCACCGCCCCTTCTGGGATGAAGTTGAAATAATAGAAAATATTATTGAAAAATACGAAAACTTAAGAAATATGATAGCGCATACGATAGACCAGAAAAAACACCTAAGCCAGACATGAATACAGCATGGAAACAAATAGTATGGAGTGCTAGAGAAATCAACAATAACAACAAATTGTAATATGAGCTTTGGTAAATTAATTATTGTAGAGCAATTACGTTGTTAAGATAAGCACTTAGTTGTGGAACAATCTGAGACCAGAATAATCCACCTTGAGAAAGAGAGCTATTTATGGTGTCCTGGAGCATCTCAGTGTGCTCAAGTGGGATAGTCCATTGCTTGGGCTGTGATTGGCTGCTGGTAAATGAGTGGAAGCATTTCTGTATAAATATTAGCTTTATTCCAGTCATAGTTTGCAGGGTTTGTATTGAGTTACAATCTGCTTTATTTTTGTCTGTCAGCTGGACGCTAGTTGGGACCGGTGAGCCTATTGTTGTTCTACGGTTACGGAGACATTAATTTTATAAGTCTATCATAATTCATACATTAATGGCGAAAAGCGTTGTTTGAGCATTCCAGTGTCTTGACCCAAAAGATTCCGAGTTCAATACCTGGCCAGAGCAGAGGTGAGTAACAAGTTGGAGAGTTGAGTTAATAAAGGGAGATAACTGCAACTGAAAGATCCCGAAAACCCAGGGGACGTAGAAATAGAATACCGGTGGACGAAATAGAGGGTTTGGTTCGAAATTCTAACGTGTATATTCTGAAGAAGGCCAGAGCGTACAACGGGCGAAACGTTTTGAATATATCAATAAAGTTGAGGAAAAGAGCACAAACAATGTAAATGGTGTAAATATTTAGTCAAGAGAACAAAAGAGATAAAAGAAACCATTTTAAAACGTTCTTAATTAATATGACGCTAAGCTTTTATAGACCGACATAAGAATTAGTTTTTATTCTACTAGAAACAAATAGTAAAATAAAAGTATTTATGACCAAAATTAAATGAAGGATATTTAAACAGATTTCAGGAAATAATTCATCTGAGAACCTTTATCTTGTCAAAGGATCATTTGTCATTAATCTTATTTTCAGTTTATACTATTTATATCCGGACTAAACCACTTCTCCTATCTTGGGATATCGTCTAGTTCTTATTTTTATTTAGGACTGCTCAGTTATTGCAGATCCGTTTCCACGGAGTCCAAGTACACACTGCCAAGCTCGAAGATTAAACTCAAAACTAATATGTCACGTAGAATAAGTATCAAATTGCTTCATTAATATGTTCTGAACATGTCAGCAACGACAAACTTTTGGAGAAAAAACAAAAAAATATGAAACTTATACTCATCAAAAAGAAGAAACAGTTTCAATTTCTAGCGCACATAATGAGGAAACAGGACTTGGAAATTTCGACATGCACAGGACAAATTGAAGGATAAAAGGACAGAGGAAAATAATGCATAACTCAACTGGTGAGCTTCAGTTGATGACGGAGAAGGGATTGGCAGAGATAAAGAAAAAACAACATTTATTAAAAGCGATAATTGAAGACTGATTCACTTTGAACAAGTTTTCCATAAAATTGATCTTAGCATTCTCGTTTTGAATTTAACAGATTTATCAAAGTCTGGTACATGGTTACAAATATTAATCAAAATGACAGCTCAACCTGATCGAAATTCAGTCAATCAGTTAAGTGCCATACGTGATACACACTTAGGCGATCATGTCTCGAAAGAGATATGACTGACTGGGCAAAAGATTTTCCTGCAATAGATTGCCATTAATTTCTGCGGAGGACTGGTTGCCAAGCAAGGCTACAGAACTTAATCTGTCCTGCTATTTAACCCATAGCTGGAGAGAAGCGACGGATTAATACCATTCCCATGGGTATTTGCGCGTAAGTGAATGCAATGAATTCAACTAGAATGTGAACTCGGCTCCTTGATTTCTCGTTCCGAGCCGATATCCACTGCACCACAACGCACAAGATCTTTCAGAGAATCCGAGCTTGGTTTTAGGGACTATTTAGACAATATGAAGCATTTCTACCTTACTTGTTAAAAGCATTACTTCATACACATGATTCTACACAGTTTACGAGAAAATGCTGAAAAGTTGTAGGCTTCTTCAGTAAAGTTGGACGCAGGTTGGAATCCTACCGAGGGCGTTGCATTTTTTCTTTAATAAGATTTCCCAAATATTCAGGCTGGTAGACAAAAATTAATATAACGTTTAGTAAATAAATTAATCATTCCAAAGTCTAAAATATTTAGGAAGTAATTAGAAAGAAACCCTGAAGTACATGAACATTTGTTGCCAGAGTCTTGAGCCAACGATTCTGTCCCTGAAGAACCGTGTTAACTTATGAAAGTAATTTTGACAATAGCTGTAATGACGTTAACGCTTATGCTGTTAAGGGTCAGAATGAAAGTGAAACACATCAATGAAGCAATTGATTTGGTTTATTTTTTGCCTTCTGTCAGAAAAGTTCTTTGTTGTTTTCAGTTATGGGAGGTACCAGCGGTAACGCCCCCCAATATCCACTGCGATTAAATTGGATCAAATTATTCACAATTTAACTTCAAACGAATTCTTCACATACCACTGGATTCAAATATTATATTTGCTTCATGTCCCTCATATATATATATGGTTAGTGTGGTGAAAAGTTCTAAGTCTACATTCAAAAAGATTCTTTCAAATTTTAGTGAAAGGCATTTTGTTTGAGTCAATAAACTTTCAGCTGGTTGTTTATATATGGTAGACTTTGAAAAACTGTAGCTACTCTGGCATCTACGCATTGTTCATTCAGCAATGAATTAGAACACTCTCAGTTATTGGGCGTCTATAATGATAATATACACGCTAAAAAGTCTGCCTCCTTCTACCGAGCGCCCGTAGCTCAGAGGTAGAATCGCCGACTGACGCCAATTCGGTCTTGTTTCAATCCTGGGTAAAAGGCAATCGGCTGTCTAACCGTACTGATGAGCTGTGATACAGCGAAACAGATCTGTCTGCGGATGATTGTATGTGTATATATATATATATATATATATATATATATATATATATATATATATATAAACAACATATTATATATATATTAAATCCAAAAAAGAAATAGCATGTAGTTAAATCCCCAAAACCAGGTCCTATTAATATTAATTTTATTAATATTAAAATTGATCCAAGTTGAGGGCTCGATTTAAATAGTATTATCCATTTCCAGAGCCAAATATGTATATTAGGATTGGCAATCGTCACTGTATTATCGATGTTTTTCTAATAGTTTTTCCTTTGAAATTATATCTAACAATTTTTACAGTTCTTACAATTTGTCTCATGTATTTTTATATTGACGAGCCATAAATTGTCAAGCCATTATAGAGCATCACTTGAAGATTGCAGAAGCAAACTATCAAGTCCACTTCCAGATATATATATGTATATATATTCGTGTAAAATCCTTTGTAAAATAAAGACGATGGTTTAGCGGGTAGCGACTTCGACTGACACCATATCTGTCAAGTTTCGATTCCTGCCAGAAGCAAGTGGATGTGTCTAAGCCACACTGATTAGCTGTGAAACAGCGAAACGGGCTTGTATGTGGATGAATAATGTATGTATATATAGATAAACGTAATCTTATGTTCATTCTTTTTTTATAATATTCGGACCTAGTCTGCCTTTTTGTTAACACGGTTCTTCAGGGACAGAATCGTTGGCACAATTACAATTATATTAGACTGACTAGCAAAGACCTCTAATAGATAATATTGGAACAGGTTTAGAATCATGATTTTCATAAATACGTAAAATTAAGAAAATAAATAAATTTACGATTAAAATAAATACGTAAATATAGAAATGGGTAAATGATCCAGCGGAGCATAAAAAAGAAAAAAAGTGAGGCTCACATATCTCCAAATAAATGTAGTGATCTTAAAAGTTTCTCTTTTTGCTTGCACAGTATGCAGTGAAATAATTTCAGGCATAAAGCTTCCAAAATTAATAAATGATGTTTTTATCTACCTGTATGCAAAAAAGAAAATGGGTCAGTCGAAAAACGTGACGAGAATTACTCATTTTCCAGTAGGTGTTGCCCAATTGCTGACTTGTGTGCTGATTGCGACACACGAGTGTGATTACGTAAATGTAATTTAACATATTTGGGAACGTGTTAAGCTTATTCTCGATTCTAACCTAAGACATTTATTTGAAGATATGTGAGTCTCATCTTTTTTTCTCTTTTATGCTCCGCTGGATCATTTATCTATTTCTTTATTTACGCATTGATTTTAATCGTAAATTTATTTATGTTCTTAATTTTACGTATTTATAAAAATCGTAATTTTAAACGTGTTCCAACATTATCTCTTTGAATTCTTTTCTATTCAGTTTAATATAATTATAATTGTGCCAACGATTGTGACGCTGAAGAAGCGTTGGTCAAAAGGCATGCTAGGTCCGAATATTATAAAAAATGAACATAAAATTACGCTTATTGAGATCTATCTATCTATCTATCTATCTATCTATCTATCTATCTATCTATCTATCTATCTATCTATCTCTCAGTCTGTTCATATCTATCTATCTATCTATCTATCTATCTATCTATCTATCTCAGTCTGTTCTTATCTATCTATCTCAGTCTGTTCTTATCTAACTCAGTCTGTTCATATCTATCTATCTATCTATCTATCTATCTATCTATCTATCTATCTATCTCAGTCTGTTCATATCTATCTATCTATCTATCTCAGTCTGTTCATATCTATCTATCTATCTATCTATCTATCTATCTATCTATCTATCTATCTCAGTCTGTTCATATCTATCTATCTCAGTCTGTTCATATCTATCTATCTATCTATCTATCTATCTATCTATCTATCTATCTATCTATCTATCTATCTCAGTCTGTTCATATCTATCTATCTATATATCGCAGTCTGTTCATATCTATCTATCTATCTATCTATCTATCTATCTATCTATCTATCTATCTATCTATCTCAGTCTGTTCATATCTATCTCAGTCTGTTCATATCTATCTATCTATCTATCTATCTATCTATCTATCTATCTATCTATCTATCTATAGAACTGGATATTGAGGAACCGTGACAGTCTGCTTTTGCAATATTCAAGTCAAGCTGTATTATGACTCGTCAATTTATACAGGCATTGAACGAATTGTAAGAACTGGAAGAATTGTTTGATTTAATTTCGAAGGAAATACCATAAGAAAAAAAATCGATAATACGGTCACAATTGCCAATTCTTAATCGGAAAATAATATTTTCATTGTTTCTCTTGTGGCTATACTCACAACCCTTAGAAAAGATGCACCCGCTTGAGACACTTATAATAGTTTATTTATTATACACACTTTGTTACGAATAAAAATGTTCTCCTTTGGCATCTGTCATTTACAGATGTATCCCTCTCTATATATATATCCCTCGTTTATTGGTTTATTCGTCTGCTTGGATTGCTAACTAATCCTTGTTGTAGACAGTTTATACTGAAACTATTTACTTAGAACCTCGTTCACAATGTCTTTTGATTTCGCATTCACACAAACATTGACGGATCTTGAAAAGTTTCATTTACCAAATTTATTTAGATTAGGGGCAATCTATTGTATGGGTTTCAGGCACTTCCCACCAGTAGCCTTTACACTAAGATTGCCTCTCTAAAATGATATTAACTCCTGGCCAAATCTATTATAACCCCACCAAAATATATGCAACTTTGTTTATATTATCCATATTTATTATTTAAGGTCTAAGTAAATGATTACATATTATATTACGTGTTGAAAAGACAAATTTTAGTTTTAATATCTATGAAATTCACAGAAGCCAAAAGCTGATGGTAGGCAGATAAAACCATAATGGAGGCGAGGTTTTCAATTTGAGGGATTATAATCAGGATATGTATCAACTACTCATAAAAGCATGTTATGTGTTTGTTGCTGTTTGCACGCTATTAACAAAAACAATGTTTTTTTTTACATAGTATGTAAGTAGTACTTGAAATTATGTTATAAAAGATTCTTTTCTCTAACTTTTCAGAACAAAAGTAATGAAAAAATGTTAATTCTTAAGAATAATTTCTTAAGATAGAAGGAAAAAAAATTCAGGTTTCTATCTTCCTGGCATTGTCTTAATTTTCAACAAATAAAATGATTCACTCGCTGAACAATCGCAACAATGCCTTAGTTTTACTTGGTCCCAATTCATTCCAAAGATTAAACAAGTAAGCATAAACCTTTTTATCTGCAGTAAAATTTGACTCTCTTGGAACTTATAACATGAATATGATTGCAATATTTTGGAAAACAGCTTCGTAACTGTCCCAGAAGCCATGAAAATACATATATTATGTAAAAAAAAACATTGCTCTTGTTAATAGTGTATAAACAGCAACACACACACACATAGCATGCTTTGATGTGCAGCAGATACATATCCTGATTATAATCCCTGAAAATTGAAAACTCCGACTCTATTATGGTTTTAACCTACTGCCATCAGCTTTTAGCTTCTGTGAATTCCATAGATATTAAAACTAAAATTTGCCTTTGCAACACGTTGTTGATCTTTTTTTTTACAAGTTTAATATATTACATTACATAAGTAAATGACTACATATTACATTACATAAGTAAATGACTACATATTACATTACATAAGTAAATGACTACATATTACATTATATAAGTAAATGACTACATATTACATTACATAAGTAAATGACTACATATTACATTATATAAGTAAATGACTACATATTACATTACATAAGTAAATGACTACATATTACATTATATAAGTAAATGACTACATATTACATTACATAAGTAAATGACTACATATTACATTACATAAGTAAATGACTACATATTACATTATATAAGTAAATGACTACATATTACATTACATAAGTAAATGACTACATATTACATTATATAAGTAAATGACTACATATTACATTATATAAGTAAATGACTACATATTACATTACATAAGTAAATGACTACATATTACATTATATAAGTAAATGACTACATATTACATTACATAAGTAAATGACTACATATTACATGATATAAGTAAATGACTACATATTACATTACATAAGTAAATGACTACATATTACATTACATAAGTAAATGACTACATATTACATTATATAAGTAAATGACTACATATTACATTATATAAGTAAATGACTACATATTACATTATATAAGTAAATGACTACATATTACATTACATAAGTAAATGACTACATATTACATTACATAAGTAAATGACTACATATTACATTATATAAGTAAATGACTACATATTACATTACATAAGTAAATGACTACATATTACATTATATAAGTAAATGACTACATATTACATTACATAAGTAAATGACTACATATTACATTATATAAGTAAATGACTACATATTACATTACATAAGTAAATGACTACATATTACATTATATAAGTAAATGACTACATATTACATTACATAAGTAAATGACTACATATTACATTATATAAGTAAATGACTACATATTACTTTGCATAAGTAAATGACTATATATTACATTACATAAGTAAATGACTACATATTACATTACATAAGTAAATGACTACATATTACATTATATAAGTAAATGACTACATATTACATTATATAAGACTAAATATTATTATGAAATTTAGGAATAACATCCTTAAATTTTCAATCCATATTTTAATCTGATTACTATCTACAAAATAATATACCAATGTATTATCCGCAAGTTGTTTTGCAATGTCGATTGACCTTTTGGCCTTGTGATAGTAAGAGAAAAGGCACCCTGGTACCTATGGAAAAAATAGCACTAACCAGCGCACGTGCGCGCTTACACACACTTGTGTATAGTCATAAATTCCGTTATATGTACCTGACTCTTTGAAATTGTAGTCGAAAAAGTAGTCTTAAGCGTCTTTGATAAGAAATCATGAAATCTGCGGTAAGCGAAATGTCACGCAACAAATTGAATTCTTATGGCAACAATTACAAAACACGATTAATTATCGATTTACCAATATTTCTATTGTATAATCATCTGTAGATACTTCACTTGTGAAGAGACATTCCTTCATTGTTGCACGTGGTATTTACTAAGAGTAAGTTGGGTGCAGGGTCAGATAAAACGAAATCGTTGTTTTCATTAAATCAGTCTTTAAAGCGAGAAATCCCGGAGTTCATCTGAACTTAAACAGTGACCATTAGTGAACGGGAGAGTAAAGGAAAATCATGTTACTCTGGCTCCCATCTATTTATATGAGATTTACTACTTATAAACATTTAAGTCACTTCGCTTAATCTGATACAAAGGGTCATGGAAAAACGTATTTCGCAAATCTTCAAAGAAGAATCAAATTCGAATAATGTATAGGTATTTAATAAATTGGTATTAATGCGAGAAAAGACAAAATTGTAGAATAAAAAGAGCGTCGTGCGCCAACTTCCAGCTGTCTTAAATAGAGTTATTTGGAATTAATCATTGCTATTAAAGAATTTGTTCTTTGATCACATTAGTTATTAACTTCAAATTCTTCGACACTCATGCCAAACTTTATGACGTTACCAATTTTCTAACCATTTCTCATATTCCAGAAATTTATAACAGAAAAATAATACCATTTTTAGAGATCATTTTCATTATTTATGCTGTTGGTTGTAAAAAGATTAATATACCTGGGAAGTATTCTAACAGAAGACGGAAAGTGCGACACAGAGATCCAAAGGCGAATTGACATGGCGAAGGAAGCATTCCAGTTCAGTAAAGTTTTAAGAAACCGGACAATTTCGCTAGAAACAAAGAGAGTACTGGATTGCTATGTGATGTCAGTTCTTTAATATAGCAGTGAATACTGGACAATATCATCAAAGATGAAGGAAAAACTTGAAGCAACTGAAATGTAGTTCTACAGAAGGATGCTGCGATTATCATGGATAGAACATGTGAGCAATGATGAGGTTTTGGAAAGGATGGAAACAAAAAGGAAATTAATACTGAGCATCAGGAAGAGACAGCTGAGGTCCTGGGACATGCAATGAGGAAGGAGGGCTTGGAGAACATGATACTAACAGGCTAGTTAGAGAAGAAAAGAGACAGAGCAAAGCAGCAGATAACATATTTGAAGGACTTGATCAGGTGGATGACGGAACGAGGGTTGCGTGGTGTAACAGGAGGAAGCGTGCTAAGAGCCACTAGGGATAAGGAGATGTGGAAAGCAATGAACGCCTACGTCCTGAAGCGACAAGGCACATAGAAGAAGAAGAAGAAGAAGAAGAAGAAGAAGAAGAAGAAGAAGAAGAAGAAGAAGATAGTTAAATCCGGGACTGCACTTCGATGTCAACGTTGCATGATAAGGTACAGAACTACAAAGATATTTATTGGCTATTTTTAGACTATTAAACAGATTTAAATCGACCTACTCGGTAATCACTGTCTTCGTAAGGGTTCCCTTTCGGCTAGTTGAATGAGTTCAAACAAATTTAATACTGTTTTGGGGCAATATCGACAAATTACTTTTCACACAAAAGTCTTCATAACATTCTAGACTTCAGTCGGCGTTCCAATAGTGTGACGTCGAGCCAAACGAAAGTGAGTATTAAATGTCAATACCATCACATGATTACACGTTGTTTCTGAATATCTCGCTGCAAAATAAAAATATTTTATTTTCTGCTGATATTTTCTGCATGTTTTTATATATTATCATCTAGGTGGACTTATCATAGAAGGACGGCCTTTCAAACCAGCTAAACAAGTGTTTTTCAATCTTTTTTAAACAACAACACACATAAGAACAAATGAAATTATCACGACACATTTAGCAACATTTTTAAGGATATGCATTTAAATGTTATGAAATAAAACCATAGATTAAAAATTACACAAACAAATATGATCTTATTTTATTTCAATGTTTCTATTCGCCTATTTGAGCAACTTATTCATTGTCTTGTGTTCTTTCGTGATTTCTTCCATATGCAGTGACAATACTGTGCGGTGTATTTGAGAAAATCTTGCGGCACACCAGCGTGCCGTGGCACGGCAGTTGAGAATAAATGAGATAAAGGTTTTCGAAAGCTGATTTACAAAGCCAGCAATATCTCGATTAAAATAGTGAGTCCCTCTATTCTACGCATTCTATCTTATACTAAATTTATCAAATGTCTATACGTTATCTAACTAAAATATCTATACACATACATTTAATATGTATATATATTCTGACGAGTGAATGGAGTGATTCCCGAAGGGTCCGCCTAAGAAGTATTGGAGTCGGAATTTTGAAGTTAACATCAATTAGCTAAGTGACTAATCTTATAATTATACTAATTATCTCTTTTTCTCTCTCTCTCTCTCTCTTTCTTTCTCTTTCTCTTTCTCTCTCTCTCTCTCTCTCTCTCTCTCTCTCTCTTTCTCTCTCTTTCTCTCTTTGGCTATCGACTTGTGTTCCATTCATCAGCTTCTGGGCACCTCGAGGTGATGTAATGGTTAGCAAGCCTGCTTCGCTTGTATCATTACAACTGAGTAGTGAGTTTGATCCTCACTGGGTGTCCCTTATTTGGGCCTTGAGCCACATCTAAGCTACTCTTAGAAAATCACCATTCATCAGCTTTTGTACACTCCGACGTGGTGTTAAGGAGGTTAGCAATTTTGCCTCTCTAGATCAATTTCGATTGAACGGTGAGTTCGGTCCTCACTGGGTGCTCATATTTTTGGCCTTGTGCACATCTAAGCAACTCGTAGAAACTCTGCATTATAGGGCACTGCGACGTTGTGTAATATTTATCTTTGCTTTTTTTATTTCTTAAGTGGTATAGGATTTGTTGGTGGTTAATTGTTTTATATTGTTTTGACA
This sequence comes from Ascarosepion bandense, assembly GCA_037127315.1. Lineage (NCBI taxonomy): Eukaryota > Metazoa > Mollusca > Cephalopoda > Sepiida > Sepiidae > Ascarosepion > Ascarosepion bandense. The sequence continues at coordinate 1,328,739 of JBBBDQ010001118.1, read as the reverse complement.
CCTTCTAAGTGTCCTTATGTGAATGTCTACTTAATTGCTTTTTTTAGCTGACCTCTTTTAACCATGTTGAACTGAAATCTATTTATCGATTCAGTGTATATACCTGCTTAATTTTTAGATCATGCTTGAGCATTGATATTTGTGCGTGAAAGGCAGATAACAAGCAGTTAACAGCAGTTGATGACAGCTACTAGTCAAGCAATAAGCAGCGTAATAATAGCTTCGGACTTATTTCTGCTTACTTATTTTTAAGACTTCCTTTGAATATCTTGTGTTTTGTTTATACTAATCCACTGTTTTGAGCCTACCTTCTTGTTCCGTGTCTTACTTCCGGCATAAGCCGGTCACTACACTATGCGGCGAAATTTCGCCACAACTCCATAACAAATTAGCGACGAAGATTCACGACACCAACCATATAATATATTAAGTCATTTATATAGGAACCAGAAAAATAATCTTCAAAGAAAGATTTATAAATCCCAAAACATCATTCAAATCAGAAAGATAATAACACAACATTATCAAAATACATACAGAGCCAAAAATTATTTAACATCATCGCACAAATCACATATAAACTTCATAATCACATTGTTGATAAAATCTTATGTAATTAAGATTCTAAGTTCAGCAAGGTCAAGTCACATCACGTAGGAGAAATAAGAAATATTGATGTTGGTGGAAAGAAATTGCTTCTAACAAGTTTGGTTCACTTCATTGGAGGTGTTAGCATCCGTTGCTGATAAAGCAGAATGCTTTGCTCGTAAATTCTCTTACAATTTTACTCTTGCCTTATCTGGAGTATCTTCACCTGGCTTTTTATTTAGAAGCGTGTCTCTATTGAGTGTTATGCGTCTATAATTCCTGTTGTCATTTCTAAACCAGATCCTCAAAAAGCATGTGAACTTGATAATGTCCCTGCAATAGTCCTCAAGAAATGTGCTCATGAAATGGTTCTTTTTCTCTCTAAATTCTACAATAAATGCTTTGCTATTTCTTTTTACTTGTTAGAAATTCTCTTTTGTTCAACTCTTTAAAAACTCATGCTAGTCATTTGATACTAGGCCTATTAGCTTTCTATTTCCTTTTGGCTCTAATTTACTCTGAATTGGTTAATTACGTCGGTCAACTGCTGATGCGTTAACGATTATGGTGAAAGAGTTTATCAAGCTTTAGATAAGAATGGGGAAGCTCGAACTGTGGCTTTGCATGTCTCGAAAGCATTTGAAAGGGTTTGCCACACTGGTCTTCTTCACAAGTTCAAAGGTTATGGTATTTCCGGACGAATTTTTTAACTGATTTAATTTTTCTTATCAAATCGCGAAATACAAATTGTCTTAAACGGCCACTCTTCTAGATCTTTTTTTTACATTAATACAGACTTCCCTCAGGTTGTTCCTAATTTTTAACAATTAACTTCCCGATAGCATCAGTTCACAACTTGATATCTATGCTGTTGAGACAACTATTTCCTCCTGTCTTAATAGTAAGCCTGGGAGGACCTCGAAAATTATCTTAAATCTTAGAGAACCCATTTTTTCTTCCATTTATCTTACCTTTTCTTCTTCCATCAACATGGCTGATGCTAACCTCCAGAAAATTGACTCACCACGCCTTCTCAGACTTACGTTTTCACTGATAAAGAGTGAAAATCTTACATTCTGCTGTGAATGTTCGTTCGTTATGTCGTGTTTAAAAATAATGTATCTTACGTATTTATAAGACTACCATTTCTTCATACTTTGAATATTGCTACTATCTCTGGTTTGTGCTTCTGCTATGTATATAGGCATTCTTGATAAAATTAAAAGGAAGAATCTGAAATGATATTGGTCTTCGCCTGGAATCTAAAATTCAATCAATTTTTCACCACCGTAACGTGGCTTCCCTGTGCCTTTTCTATAAATATTTTCTTGGTAATTATTCTAAGGGTATTTCTTCTTTAGTGCCTAGACTTTCTGAATTTTAAGCGCACGACTTGATTAGATAGATGTCCCCATAAGGTCTATATTAACATTTTTTCTCTCACGGGTCTTGATCGTCGAACTCTCTTCCGGTTTGTTGCTTTCCAACCAACTTTGATCTTCAAAAAATATTAATCGTTATCTTCTATCTTTTTAATCTACGATGTTTAATTGTTCTCCCTCGTTTATAATCAGTTTTTTTCTCATATTCTCTGACAAGCAGAAGACCCTCGCATCTTTGCGACTGTATTGCATTGTTTGGGTGGGAATAATGATAAAAAAAAAAGTATTTTATGAAGAATTAAAAAAAAATCAATGTCAAAAGAAGTTTGTTAATATAGTGAAAAGCTTTCATAGGAACATAAATTCTATCATTAATTTGGGGAAAATATCTCTGATCCCTTTCCTATGGAGAATGTCATAAAGCAAGATTTCGAAACTCCCGTCTTTTTCACCATTTATTTAGTATTTATATCATGCACAGATCGTTGACAAATTAATTTTGCTCGTTTAAATGTTAAATCAAAAGTGATTAAAGCGATGAAAGATTTTCATTAAACAGATGATGCATATCTTGCTAGTCACAATCAGGCAGATTTGTAAATCTTAATAAACGAATTTGATGCCACATCAGAAGCTTTCAAACTGACCAGTGACGTGAAGGAAGCGGTTCATATGTCTCAACTCTCGCACATAATAAACAATACCGACTTTGCCAGTTCTCTTTGTAAAAAGAAAAGCTTTAAAGGTTGTTCACTGTGGGAATAGCTATTCTCAGATTCTATTGGTCTTGAATTTCAAAAAGAATTCAGAAAACTGCACACTTCGATAGGAAACGTAAAAAGAAGTTGTTGCCACAAAAAATAAACAAATTATCTACAACTAGCGGAACCCGTGGAATTTCCACGGAAGGATAATTATGATTTCTGAAAAAAAATTACTTTGTCACATTACAAATGATAGTAACGTCTTCAAACATAAAGGTATTGGATAATAAAATAACGATAACACAGTGTAATTTTATTAAAATATCTATAAAAGTAATATCCATAGAAGCTACTTCACTGTGAGAGATTTTGAAATAGAGAATGTTTTTTATTACTAAAAACCATGGCTCCTGTGTCCATTGTAAATATTTTTCAAGATTTTTAAACATAGTAATTGCAAAAATAATTTCAATCGTTTGTGAATGAGTACTGATAGTTTCATTAAAATCCGACAATGATTTGATTTTTGCGAAAATCTCCAAATTAATGTGTTTGACACCGAAAAAAATGTGTGTGATGCAATCATTACGTTTCCATTGTAAAACAGTCGTAACGTTTCTTTAGCCGCTAACTCAAATCAAAACAAAACTTGCTGACAAAATTTCAAAAATGTTAGAAGGGATAAAAAATTTACAAATATAATTAAAGCTACTTTAAAGGTTCCTGTGTCGATTGTAAACAGAAAAGACCAACTGAGTAATGGCCAAAAGTGTAGAGGCCAGAAATTCCGTTATTTAGTCGCGGGATACAACAACAAACCTATCTATTTTTACTATATTGTACAGTACACACACACATATACACTCACACAATTACTCTAAAACTACCAGCTTAAGCTGCTACTGATGCGGTAATGCTATAAGCTCTCGCCTCCTACTCTCTCACTCTTTACTACCCTTCCGTTTGACAAAGGTGGACGAAAGGCTGAGGAGAGCAAAAAAAGATAGAGAGGAAGGAAAATAGATTGTGTAGAGAGTGTGGTATAACGGAAGGAGGAATTATGTAACTAACTAACTAAGGAAGGAACAAGCAGAATTATAGTATAGATAATCTTTTAATGTGTGTTAGTAACTATCTAGCCTATTTTAAAATGAAACACTTGCTCCTTCGCATAACATTCGAGTGTTTTCACCAGAAATGCATGAAGCATATAATCATAATCTATCGACAATCCCACCTCACACAGCACAGTCAAGCATTGCTGCACTCAGACCCTGGAGCAGTAGAGGTAATGAATTTCTTTAGATGGCTAATACAAATGTGGATGGCCGGCCCTGCATCCAGGTGTTTTATATATATATATATATATATATATATATATATATATATATATATATATATATATCCAAGTATGGGTGGAATAATATTCCCCATCCGAATAATATTCCCCATCCAAAGAAACACTATTTTAAAAAAATGAATTCATTTTGAAATAACCACATCACTTGATAAGACACAAAAAGTGTCGAAACAAAATAGCTACTTTTGTAGTGATATTCTAACATATCAATGTTATAATTTATTAATAAATATTATTATTATTATATATATATATATATATATATATATATATATATATATATATATATATATATATATATATATATACGAAACACCATTTTGAGGAAGATTGCTAACCAAGACTGAAAACTTCTTGCAAGCCACCGACGGCCCCTAAATTTTACTTGAAATTGATTTCACTCGTGGTATAACTTTCAGATATTTTTCAAAGATGCCACACGTTTTGATCGCCTTGTCCAGACCGATAACATCAAGAAATCACCTTTCTGATGGTGAGATTCGAACCCAGTTTTAAAAGGTAGAAAACCAACGTTCTAACCATTTGGCCAGGCGCCCACCAATATAATCGTGCATATAATGCATCCACAATGGAAGTCATGTACCATTTCTAAAGAAAATCTAGTAATCAAAGCATTGGTCATATTCAGTCGTCTTCCATAGTTTGGGTATATAATACCTCGGTGTTAAGAAACGTTATCTATTTTCTATCGTAAACTAGTGCGTTTGAAGGACGGCTCAGAACCGGACTGCTTGAAACATACGTTAAAAACAGACATTTTCTTGTAAATGCTGAAAAGCAGAAGCTTAGGATATGACACTGTGTAGTGACAAAATTAGTAAAGTAGTCAGTGAAGTACCATACGTGATACACACTTTGGGCGATCATGTCTCTTTCGAGACATGACTGACTGGAATCAAATATAAAACAAGACGCGTACAGGTCCAAGTGAAACGAGTAAAAAAAATAAAAAGAAAAAAACAACTTTTGTTTTAATAGGATTTTTTTGCGCATAATCATTTTAATCTCATATTTCTTTCGAATGTTGTATTGAATCAAGCCAGAATATTTTACCCCGTTAAAAACAACAACAGGTAAAATATACAGTAAAATATTAAACAAAGCCTATGCCCTAACAAGTCACAAGAAACTCTATCAGACAACCGACACAACCAGAAATTGTGACCCGTAACAATGGTTCATCGCATCTTTAGTTAAATTTGTTTAAAGTTCAAATAAAATACACTTAAAGAATTTTCTTATTTATCTTTTCTTAATTTAAACTATTTTTCCAGTCTCTGGTCCTTATTTGTCATGGGTCCTTACCTGTAACTCCAGAACGAACTCTTCCTTACACAATATATACTACGCCTCTCTAGAGAAAGGGGGTCAAGTTGGTAATATTTCATTCCAACCCAGACTGACACTCATACTAACACCTTCCACATTTTGTATTGTTATTTCTTGTTAATAACAACCAGACTGGCAACTGGGTCCCACCCATTCACAGTCAGGTTAGCCAAACGCAGACGACAATTCTACTCCTGCAGCTTCCTCTCTCGCACTTCCCGCCTGTGGAACTCACTCCCGTATTCTTGCTTTCCTGACGGCTACGACCTCCAGAAATTTAAAAGCAAAGTTAATACTCACCTACTAACCACTGGACTCTAGCTCTCTCCCCTCTCCTGTATAACCTTCCCTTTCTCTCCGCCCATGTACCTGTCATTGCACCTGCTTTCTCAGCTTTCTATTGTTCCTTTCTAACTAGCTTGTACTCCTCACTCTTTTGTAATTAATCTCTTTACATTTATGTAGCCCCCTGCACATCAGTGGCGTTTCTGCCTTGCTCGGGGTGAAATGATTAAAAAAAAAAAAAAAATTTGTTATTTCTACCCTTGTGATCGTGTTGTTCTTTTCGGACCTTAACCTGGTCCATAACAGTGGCTTGAAAAAACATGTTCTACGCAGAGGACAAAAGAAAAAACCTTTTGGCCATCGGTCGCCCATAACAATATTCAAATATAGATTGTCCAATGACTGATTGCTTTCTGCTTTCTTAACAAATCATCAAAAAGTCTTTACATTTTCAAATATCGTATCTTCACGTGAAGTTCTTACTCATATTTAACTCACACATTTGGAAAAATTATAATAAGAACAAGTTAACCAATATATATATTGGTTTCAAAGCCACTACATTATCGCGGCGATTAACATGCTATTTATCCGATAATCGTTCAACTAAGCTGCATATCACCAATCAACTTATTAACAGACACAATAAATCCTTATTGATAACCCACAAATGAAATATACTCGAGCCATTATCAATAACAGACAAATAACTCTAAACCAATAACGTCTTCTCAAATCCATGAACAACTATTCTTAACATATTAGTTATGTAAAAAAATAATAACACGTTTACCCACGCTCTTTATAAAGTCTAACTTCAACCACCCTTTTCGCCCCACCCCGGCTAAACATACTCATTCCTTATATTTTAGAAAATAATCATTTGTCCTTACGCCTTTCTTTGGCATTGATTATTGATTGAAATATTGAAAGCATTATTCTAAATATTATTTTAACTTGTTTAATATTTGTCTCGATCTACTTTTTGCCAACATAATATCTTTTCTCTGTTTTTGATTCAATCATAACGTGATCGACTTTATGCCCTGCGATATTATGAGAAATAAAAACAAAATAATATTTCAAGGCAAAAGTGAGAACTTCAGAATTGAAAGAATACAATGTTTCTCTTTAATTCTTTATCTAACACTGGGACAGAGTATTTTTTTGTCTTCTGTTGTCTTTTTCTTTCTTTGTTCTTTTAATTTATTATGAAATTTCAGAATAGAAGATGTTATTTCATTTCAGGATTTATTTGCTTGTTTCAACTTTTCATTAGCGACTCTTGCTTAACTCGATTCAGTAATAAAGAAAAAAAGTCATGATTTGCATGTTTTCATATCACTAAGTTTTCTATGGTTTTCTCGATTTTAATCAGCCAATGTCAGTGTGCCAATTCGTTACTTCTCAGTTCAGAAATATTCAAATGGTGATTTTATAGTTATATTCAAAATCGAATTAATTAAACCTTCTAGCGTGTAAAGATTTCAGCGGAATGTCGAAAAGTCACGCAAATAATGGATCAACATTAAAACTGTAGACTGCAGAAAAAAAAATAGATCTTCTTCTTTTGTGTTCCTTGTCCCTTCAGGACGTAGGCGATCATGGCTTTCCACGTCTCCCTATCACTGGTGGATCTTAGCACGCTTTCTTCTGTAACAGCACGCAACCCCGTTCTGTTATCCACCTGATCAGGCCCTTCAAATATGTTATCAGCTGCTTTACCCTGTATATTTTCCTCTCTATCTGGCCTGTTAGTATCAGATTCTACAATCCCTCCTTCCTCATTGCATGTCACAGGAACTTTAGTTGTCTCTTCCTGATGCTCAGTATTAATTTCCTTTTTTGTTGCCATTCTTTCCTATACCTCATCATTGCTCACATGCTCGGTCCATGTTATCCGCAGCATCCTTCTCTAGAACCACATTTCAGCTGCTTCAAGTTTTTCCTTCATCTTTGATGATATTTTCCAGCATTCACTGCCAGATTGAAGAACTGACAACCCATAGCATTCCGGTACTCTCTTCTTTGTTTCTCGTGAAAGATTCCTGCCTCTTAATATTCTGCACAACTTCTGAAACGCGTCCTTTGCCATGCCAATTCGCCTTCGGATGTCTGTGCCGCATTTTTCCGTCTTCTGTTGAAATTTTTGTACCTGCTTGATTTTAGTATCCCCACCTTTATTTGGCATGTTGGGCTGCTCTTTTTGCTGATAACTCTGCATTCGGTTTTCTTGCAGTTTATTTGTAGTTCTTTTTTGTCCCTCTCTTCAACTACCTTCCGTAGGAGGTCTTGTAGATCAAGGGATATATAAAGATAATTTTCACCAAATTCTGTTGATTTGAGTAACTTTAAAATCATTCGAGTTTGTATCTTTTGAAATTAGTTAAATAGATGATGTAGTTAGTCAGTTAAAAAATACCAACTTGTTTACACAAATCTATTCCGACCGAATACCATTGTCCGGAGATAAACGAATCAGCCAGAAAATTCAAATGTTCACCGACAACTTAAAATATATGCTTTCTTATATTATACAACTGTAAAGTGGATAATGGTATTTGCCAAGATGTATGAACTTTCTCTACGTCTGATACGTCTGTTCAAACGAACATCTCAAATAAGCATTGTTTAGTATGAAAAGATACATCAATAAATATCACCTTAAACACATCTGTACAGACAAAAACCTTTGTTGAGGTTTATTTAATATATTAATTTTGAATGCGACAAATTACTAACATTCTGAGAAATGGTATTTTATTTTAGATTTTGTTTAATCTCATTGCTTTAATGTTCGTACAATAACAACTGCATCTGAGGTTGTTTAAGGGAAAATAAATGCCTGTACATTCATGGAAACAACAGTAAAACATTGTTTATATATATATATATATATATGAAATTATTTGTTTGAACATTATTTTTGATTGATAATCGCATTTAAGTAGATATTCTGTTTTTAATTAAACAGTATTATATATTTATATCTACCGGCCTAATTATTTAGAATAAATTTGTATTACGAAAATGTGTGTCATTCGGCAGGATGACACACATTTTCGTAATAAAAATTTATCCAAAATAATCCTGCCGAACGACACACATTTTTGTAATAAAAATTTGTCCTAAATAATCAGGTCGGTAGATATAAATATATAATACTGTTTAATTAAAAACAGATTATCTACTTAAATACGAGTATGGATAAAAAATAATGTTCAAATAAATAATTTCGAATTGTCAGTTGTATATAACCAAATTTCGTTAATCATCGTTAATTTCCGTAATATATATATATATATATATATATATATATATAACGTAGAATACTTGCTATATGTCCAGTAAATTCCGATAGAGACAAATTAAAAAAAACACAGTGTTAAATTTATTTATTTAATTTAACAGAAGAATACAATTTATAAAAAATTTTCGTCAGACCCAAAAGATACAGCAACGCTTAGTTGGTGTATCATTTGGGTCTGGCAAGCAGCTTTTTGCTGTGAAATACGTATTACCCATAGAATTGTAGAATATCTAAAAAATTTTCTATATATATATATATATATATATATATATATATATATATATATATATATAGCAACAAATAAGTGGAACTTTAATTACATACTAAACACTAAGAACTACAATAAAAAACCGGTTTCGTCCCTGATTTCCTCAGCTTCTAATTTTCTAGGAAATTTATTCTTAAAAGTAAAATAAATTCTAATGAGAGAGAAAAAAAGATGATGAAAAGAGCGAGAGTCCAATCACATTCAAGCCTAGCAAGCAATCTCTCTGCTTGCAGAGAGAAGGCTCGTGAGATTTCATGTAAATGGACTCCAGAACTTTTAAATGATATAAGTAGTGCGACTTGGATAAGATTGAAAAACAATCGGCACTCAGTCCAGCCAAACATTCCCTGCGAGTTATAACATGTTGTGCTATAGAGGACCCGGATATATTTTTTAGTTGACCACTATTTGTGGACAGCTTCAAAATTCTGTCGGGTAAATGCGGTGTTATTCTAAAATGCGAACGCTGAGATATTCATCTGCAACTATATTCAAATTTATAAACAAAAGAATTAATGTGATATGGAGATAAAACATCCACATATCAGTTTGTTTTCAAGAAATATTGTCTATATCCGATTGTATTGGCTTCAGTGCAGAAATAGCTCACCTTTCCCCAGGTTTAATATTTATCTGTCACTTAGTCATTATTCTCAAGAAAAATATAACTCCCCCTTAGTTAAGCAAACCATCAGAGGAGCCAATAACTTTATCATAAAAATAACCGTCACACTCAAAGGATTATAATAAAGACCATACAACATCTACAAGAGAAAGGACTCGGACTTTATTATGTCTGAGTCATGGCTGTATCTGACTACCGAGCCCACCGGGCACGGGTCCGGGCCGATCCGTGCAATCATAGTGAAAATCCGGGCAAGGAAAAATGTCTTCGTCAGAAATCAAACTAAACAATTCACAAAGAAAGAAAGAAAGAAAGAAAGAAAAACATCTGAATGAACGCAGTAAAAATCTGTTTGTTTATTTATTAATTTTCGGAGAAAAGACTGGTTATACTCAGAAAGTCCGAACCCGATTTCCTTCTTTCGTTCACGTTCTGTTCCTCATTTCCATTGGAATAGCCGAAAAAATCTGCAAAAATCATAGTTTCTGGAAACGGATGACACTGATGACGTCATCATATTGTCACCTAATAAATCCGGGCAATTTTCTCTGTACCCGGTGTTTTTTTAGCATCAGCTACGGCCCTGGTCTGAGTAAAGACAGAGCAAGCACAACTCACATTTTTTGGTGTAAGAAAGCGTAACCTTGGTTCAGATGTTCAACTGAACCACTATTCCCAATGCTATGAAACATTTAGCGTCAACATACCAGCCACTTCTGGAAACTTTTGCGCAAATTGAAGCTACCGGAATAAAATTTGTTTACTCCTGATCTTAGTATTTTCTATATTACTCATTTCTTTATTTGATAGAATTTTTTTTTCTTTTTTTTTTTTGATTTTTCTTCCGCCGCTGGTAAGAAAATAAATTTAAGTGTTCAGTGATCGCTTACGTCTCTAATCTTTTACTGAATTTAATACTTTCTAGAAGATTTTCGTTTAACTATAGACGATAAGATTATACAAGACAGTAAAGAAGGACGTCTTTCTAAATTTATGAGCAAATTAATAACAAGCCTAAGACTTACGCAATGACAAGGAAATGCGAAAATCTAAGCACGGAAAAAAGAGGTAAGGTCTGTTCTAATTTAACATTAAAAGTATTAAAATTCATTTTTTAACTATACGCCAGAAAAGGTCAAATAACATTGTAAAAAATATGTCAAAAATTCTTCTTGTTTCCTACCCACAATATTCTTTCAAAATGGCTGCCTCTCTGGAGACAGACAGCCTAGAGTTGTTAGAATTTAGAAGTAGTAAATGCTACGAATACTAATAGAAGTTTAGTGCTTATTTATAGGTTATTTTATATCTTGAATTTTCTTCTTAAATATATGTGAAAGAAATGTATACTTTTATTTTACCGGACAGCTCTCTTAGGATAACGTGGACAAATTTTCATGATATCCGGACAAAATAGAAAGAGATAAGCGGAAGCACATATTTTCTACAAATTCAGTTTTCTTATATTTGAAAAAAGTTATCACGAGTTTGTTGATCGTATCGCTCATTAAATTCTTAACAAGAAAGAAATGTTCGATAATTGTTTTCCAAATTAGATGTAGACGGCTTCTTTCCTTTCCCACGGACGAATTATATCTTGTCATCTGTGTTATGCCCGTTTACACTTGAGCAGTGATTATGCTTGAAATTCCACAAAATGATCTCTCAACCAAATATATTTTTCTATTGTCTGCGTTACCCTTTTTTCTTTTTCCTGGCAAGCAAGAGATTTTCTCCAGTATTATTGGCACAAACATCCATGACCTTTTCAAACACAATAAAGAAACTCTAGGAGTGTATGCATCATAATCACAACGCATTATGTATATTTGTTTGCCCCGACACTCTTTACGCAGCCGTGTTTCTTAAAATACTCTCTCTCTCTCACTATATATATATATATATATATATATATATATATATATATATATATAATTGTAAACTTATCACTATACTCGTTTCGAAAAACCCTCCGAGTATATATGCGGAAGGAAAAAATGGTTGTAAAAAAAAAAGAAATGTTTGTCAAAAAAGAAAGAGCTAAGCCCGTGAACATCAGTCAAAGTCAGTCAGTCAGTTAAGTGCCATACGTGATACATGCTTGGGTGATCATGTCTCGAAAGAGATATGACTAACTGGGCAGAAGATTATCCCGCAGTAGGTTGCCATTGCTTTCTGCGGTAGATTGGTTGCCGACCAAGGCTATAGAACCCAATCTGTCCTGCTATTTAATCCATAACTGGAAGGAAAGAGACGGATTAATACCTTTCCCAAGGGCACTTGCGCGGAAGTGAATGCAATGAATTCGGTTGGAATTCGAACTCGGCTCCCTGATTTCTCATTCCTAGCCGATATCCAATGCACCACAAACAAAGTACGTAGCCCAAAGAAAAAAAAACCGAGACGAGTAATCTATAACAAAAAAGAGCTCAATACGCAAGCAGAGCAAAAAAAGTGAATAACCTAAAGAGGCAAAAACCTACCAAGGTTTCACCTAACCGGATCTTCAGGGAAGGTTGGCTTCCTGAAGATCCGGTTAGGTGAAACCTTGGTAGGTTTTTGCCTCTTTTTTTTTTAATCATATCACCCAAGCAAGGCAGTAACGCCACTGATGTGCAGGGGGCTACATAAGAGTGAGAAGATTAGAAAAGAGAAAAACCAGAAACCACATCCTAAACAGGAAACAAGGGATGAGCCTCTTCACCTGTTCAATAGACGTGGGTGGAGTATGAACAGGGCGATAGTTTAGTCTAGGTTATTTACTATATATATATATATATATAATATTTATTCAGAAATTATAACATGTATATGTTACAATATCACTACAAAAGTAGCTATTTTGTTTCGACACTTCTTGTTACTTATCAAGTGATGAGACACAAGATATCATCACGTGATAAGACACAAGAAGTGTCGATACAAAATAGCTATTTTTGGTAGTGATATTATAACATATTTATCTTATAATTTCTGAGTAAATATTATTAGCTCTACATTGTATTGTGCACTTTTTTAAGAATAGTGTTTTTTTGGATACGGAATATTATTCCATCCATACGTACCCTATATTTGCATATATATATATATATATATATATATATATATATGGTTTTCTAAAAATGATCACGCTCTTTAAATGAAAATAAATGCAGTGTTTAAAATGCACGGATAAAATAAAATAGGAAATGAAAAAATGCATATTTATAAGTATTCAAATTGACAATGAAATCCAAAAGTGAGTACTTATTTGGGGCGGACACGACACACTATATATATATATATATATATTAATCATATCACCCCAAGCAAGGCGAAAACGCCGCCACTGATGCGCAGGGGACTACGTAAGAGTGAAAAGATTGGAAAAGAGAAAAATCGGAAACCACATCCTAAACAGGAAACAAGGGATGAGCCTCTTCACCTGTTCAATAGACATGGGTGGAGTGTGAACCGGGCGAATGTTTAGTCTATCTACTCCAATTGAAAAAAATGAAATTAAAATTAAAAAAGAGTGAAAAGATTGGAAAAGAGGAAAAGAGAAAAAGCGGAAACCACATCCTAAACAGGAAACAAGGGATGAGCCTCTTCACCTGTTCAATAGACGTGGGTGGAGTGTGAACCGGGCGATAGTTTAGTCTATCTACTCCAAATGAAAAATAAAATAAAATAAAATAAAAGAGTGAAAAGATTGAAAAAGAGAAAAATAGAAAAACCAGAAACCACATCCTAAACAGGAAACAAGGGATTAGCCTCTTCACTGTTCAATAGACGTGGGTGGAGTGTGAACCGGGCGATAGTTTAGTCTATCTACTCCTATATATATATATATATATATATATATATTGAATGATTGATTGATTGATTGATTGATACTTAGTTTTTGGTCATAATAGGGGTAGACCAGTGCATATTTTTATTAAAGGTTGTCAATACAATTATATTGTAGAACTTTTGAATATTTTCCATTTGTAAACAAATTATTACGCGACCTAGGTTTCTACCATGAGTGGTTTATTCGGGCGAGTTTTAATAAATGATTTTACCGTTTGCCGTTGTTCTTTTTAAGAACGCTCACGTAACGGTGTTTTTGGGGGTTTTTTAACGCTCACGTGGCATGGAATTTTTAAACGCGCAATCTTTTAAAATTAAAACGAATTATGGCGTTTTCATCCATGGTTGTATGAACCTAAGATGTATTGTTAGTATATATATATAGCGAGAGAGAAGAAGAAATCTCAACACATAATTAAGTGGTTACAAATCCAGAATTTCTTTACAACCTGTGCTTTTTTTTTAAACACTTGATTTTTCAGATTTGAATAAGCAGTTTGTAATTTTTGCAACTGCCGAAATAAATTCTGTGTTTATAGCTGTTTAATTATGTGTTGAGTTTTCTACTCTATACTTCATATTGTTCTGGATAATAACATTTGAGGTCTCTATTTATATCTATTTAATATTTTATATTAATAAGATATTTTTGGGGGGATAGTCCTCTCCGTTTTTATGGGTTTGTCATCCCCCCCATATATATATATATATATATATATATATATATATATATATAGTATATCGAGGCAGTAAGTAATTTTCTAAACATACGCTGTTAAATATAAGAGACAATGAATGTCTATTATGTTTAATCATGAGCCGTTCTAAACGTCGTATTTTTGCTTTAATTTCAGTTGAAAATAAAGACAAAAATTCTCCAACATTTGGATAATTATTTATTGGTTTTCTTCTAAGTTTTCGGCTCACATGAGCCATCTTCAGAGAGGATGTTTAAACTGAAATATTATAAAATCCACCATCACCGACGATTTTATTTTGTGTTGACATAAAACTTGGCAACGGCAATAGTTACCAAAAATAATAAACGCAGTTCTTAAGTTTGCGATGCGGTTTTATGACGTCACACCGCGGGATAGCGCGAAATGACAACAAAACCATGTAGTCAAATGCAATGTAATATGTTATTTCCTTTTTAAAAGTTGATTTTATTGAGTGTTGGTTGTTTTGATTTGATGTACATGGCCGCCAATATCTGCAGGTTCCTCTTACTGTGTGTATGAGTAAGGATCACCGTATTGTTGACCAAAACCTGTCTGATATAACCTACATGTTTATGTTTTTCAGAGAAATGTTGTTTAATAGTACTCTGACCAGAAAGATGACATGTAAGTCTACGGGAGAGCGTGGTTGTAGTAAAACCAATATATGTACTAGGTTTTTGATTATTTGATTATATATATATATATATTGAATGAGCGAGGTAATGTTTTTTGTAGATTACGTTACAAATGACTATTCTCGATATGGGCACGTGAGTGTCTGTATGTAATTTTCTTTTTTTGAATGAATATTAACTGTTGTATCTTTTGGGTCTGACGAGCACCAGGTTTTGCTGCGAAATACGTATTACCCATGAAATTGTAAAATATCTAAAAAATTTTCTAAAGTCTATATACGTCCTCGCACGTCGACTGAGCACTGTGAAGGAATGGCAGACTTTAAAAAACTTATTTCCCAAAGCATTAGCTATTCCCGCATCTACGCATCGTTCATTCAGTAATGAATTTGAACACTCTCGGCTACTGTCGTGTGTATAAATTGCATATAACACGCTAAAGTCCGCCTTTCTCTACCAAGCGCCCATAGCTCAGAGGTAGAATCGCCGGCTGATGTCAATTTGGTCGGGTTTCAGTCCTGGCTAGAAGTAATCGGATGTCTAATCGTACTAAGGAGACGCAATACGAATCTGTCTGCGGATGACTATATGTAGATAAGTAGAGCGGTTGTTAAACTGAAGCCGTCTTATTTCGTGCCTGTTTGTTTTTATGTTGTCGACAGTATAGTAGGGTCTGTTGGATAGCATCTATGAAAAAAGTGCCCCATTATCTGCTGCCTCAATACACTATATATATATATATATATATATATATATATATATAGCATAATGATAATCCACGTATACTGTCTTAATATATATAGAAAAAACTACTAAAAAGTTGTGAGTTAAAAATGGTTTTGTTTTGACAGCATTTATTTATTTCTATTAATATATATATATATATGTTTGATATTTCAGACCGGCCTCGGCCTTTCATCAGAAAAAAAATTTTTTTGCTTCTGATGAAAGGCCGAGGCCGGTCTGAAATATCAAATATATATATATATATATATATATATATAATAACAGAAATAAATAAATGCTGTCAAAAAAAAACATTTTTAACTTACAACTTTTTAGTAGTTGTATATATATATATATATATATATATATATATATATATAATGTAATTTTGTTATTACAATGGTTTATAAAAGCATATTATCACTACACAAAGATTTTCATGTTTCAGAACAAAACTGTTCCTCTTCAGGTGATATGCTACAATAAATGTGAAAATGATTTATTTTGAAAATATAAGATGAATTCATGGTTATTTAGAAAATTAGGGAGTGGTGGTTGGAGGAAATGCATTTAGGTGTGTTAAATTTTGCAATCAAAATTGAGAATTATGTAACCATGGAGATTTAATATTTGAGTTAGGAAAGGGGGGCACTATGGTTTAGATCTATACTTGTCACTTTTCAATTTTGTCTGGTTAAGATACATCGTGGGACCTTAAATTTTTTAAATGGGTGCACAATAATCTTTATCAGTATATATATATATATATATATATATATATATATGCGCATTAACTGTATGTAGTTAGGCAGCAATTTTTCAAGGACAACTACGAATCCATTTTTATATTTAACTAGCAGTATAGCCCGGTGTTGCTCGGCTGTAATGAAAGCTTTAAAGCTAATCCATGGTCCTGGAGCTCAGACTCTTTGAATGTTGGCGCGAAAGACTAAAAAGCAATAGTTGTTTCCAGTTAAAGCGAAACCGTAGACTGAAAGAAAAATGAATGGATGTAAGTCAAATTTTGATTTCCTCGTCGTAAACTGAATTTTGAAGACTAAATAAGTCCTCTGAGTAAATGGTATCATGGCTGAGACTAAGAACTACAATTATACCTACTCAGAGTCAAACCCGAAGCAGAAACTAAAATGAAAGGGCTGAAAAACTGATTTCGATCAGACCCGGTATCTTGCCTTTTATATATATATATATATATATTATCGATTTTCTGCACTATTGTAAGAACTGCAACCTTGAAACTTCTGAATATCGTTTCTTATGTCTTTGTCTATGAGTGTATGAAATTTGATTAAAATCGGGCCACTCCTTCTATAACCCGATTTCTTCGATTATCGATTTTCGATATTTATCGGGTGTACTTCAACACAAAACCTAGCTAAGAACACTCGCAGATGCTTATAGTACAACTGTGTAAATTTTCAAGGAAATCGGTTCAGCCGTTTCGGAGTCTATAGGTAACGGATACACACACACACACACACACACACAGAAAAAGTTCCATTTATAAATAAGTTTAGATTAGATTTTTCTTCTGTTTATTTTCTGGTTTCCGGAAAGAACCTGTAGGTAAATAGTCTAATGTCTTTTGAGAACTTACGGTTGTCATGAACAGTTATTAAATATTTCTAAATCTACTTTTGTGTGTTGACGAATACTGTTTATAGGTATTTGCTGAGATAATATGGTGGCTCTCACTGTTACCAGATATTAAAAACTGTTATTCTTCAAATTGTCTACGAAAACCAATCAAATGGTTTCTATAAAATTTAAATTAAAACATCTTAAACAATGAATTTTCATTTCGTTTTCCGCCAGTTGTATGTGCGTATTTCTGTGTGTCTTTGCCCGTGCGTATGTATGTCTGCTGCCAGGACATGGATAACTTAACATGTTCATTTAAATATTTATAAAGCTGCTTTGCCGTTTACAATATTTCTTAGACAGGTTTAAATTAATTTTTAATCAGTAATCATCGGAATAATACAAGCGCCTCAGGTTTTTTATATGCCAAATTAGAAAATTTAAATTTTGTGTCAGGTTTTAAAACTTTTTACTGAATCCAAGGGACATATGGTAAACAAATGATTATCGATCACTTATCCGTATTAAGGTGGGGATTATTTACAAATGTATTTGTTACAGTTTAAAATGGTCTCTTCACAAATTCAATGTTAGCAATGTGTTCAGTTGTTCAATTTGAATTACACCTAAACCAGATTTAACTTCATAAAAAAGGATTGTCGTTCGAACGGATGCAGATTTTTAAAATGTGTTTCTATTAATTTTTACAGCTAATGTAATAATGAACGCATTCAGTGCCAAAGAATTTTTTAATTCTAAAAATTGAACAGTGAGGATTGTTCTGTAAATCGGTCAGTCAATTAAGTGACATACGACTATTTAACCCATAGCTAGAGGAAGAAGAAACAGATTAGTACCTTTCCCAAGTATACTTGTGCGTAAGGAAATGCAAAAAATTCAACTGGAATTTGAACTCGGCTCTTCTATTTCTCGTACCAAACCGATATCCACTGCACTATCCACCCACCTCCCTGGTGAATTATTCACTCAGTTAAGTGCCATACGTGATACACGCTTGGGCGATCATGTCTCGAAAGTGACATGACTGACTGGGCAGAAGATTATCCCGCAGTAGGTTGCCATTGCTTTCTGCGGTAGACTGGTTGCCAGCCAAGCCTATAGAACCCAGTCTGTCCCATTATTTAACCCATAACTGGAAGGAAGAGACGGATTAATACCTTTCCCAAGAGTATTTGAATGAATGCAAAGAACTCAACTGGAATTCGAAATCGGTACCCCGATTTGTCGTTCTGTGTCGGTATCCATTGTACCACAACGCACATTCACGTTCTATAAATAGCATCTCTATAAAACAGAAAAAGTAATGACATTTTCAGTTGTTAAATTATTATTTAAAACTTTGTAATTGTATGTTCAGTTGTGTATAAAGATTTTGCGACCAGAGCATTTAATGTTAGAGAATTCGTTGAAAAAATATAAACAGGAATTATTGTCTTAGGATATTGATGTATGTTGTCATGAAACCAAAATCAAAGGAGGAACGTGTTATTAATATCAACCTTAAAGCAACGACATTTGAAGAACTGCCAATAATATTCTATCATTATCCCGACATCTTTGGAGAGCATGGATAACCTTCGGCGCTTTCGAGAGTCAATACAAGACAAAGAGGTTTGGCGTGGTCTGATATTTAGAAATTTTCTTGAAGATGAGAAATCACTGATTTGCATTTTGCCTTTAAGTCAGTACAGCTCTGATGATGATGATGATGATGATGATGATGATGGAAGCAGAGTGTGGAGGATAAAGTGTTTATTTAGAAAAATACATTTTCTTGTGGCGCAAGGCCGAAGGGAGAAGAAGGATTAAGTTGGTCATTATTAACTATTTGACTTCTCGTTAGTTCGACTTCTCGTTAGTTCGATTCACGATACATTTATTTTAACAATTGAGACGATCATAACCAGAACTCATTTTTCTCCATTAAGTTCGAACATGTATCAAAACGCCACATTTTTTAGGGGACCTAATAATGCACCGCGGATGCGCGTTGTGGCGCAGGGGATGTCGGCTCGGAACGAGAAATCGGAGAGCCGAGTTTGAATTCCAGTTGAATTCCTTGTATTCACTTACGCGCAAATACCCTTGGGAAAGGTAGTAATTCGTCTCTTCCTTCCAGTTACGGGTTAAATAACAGGACAGATAGGGTTCTATAGCCTTGGCTGGCAACCAGTCTACCGCAGAAAGCAATGGCAACCTACTGCAGGATAATCTTCTGTCCAGTCAGTCATGTCACTTTCGAGACATGATCGCCCAAGCGTGTATCACGTATGGCACTTAACTGAGTGAATAATTCACCAGGGAGGTGGGTGGATAGTGCAGTGGATATCGGTTTGGTACGAAAAATCGAAGAGCCGAGTTCAAATTCCAGTTAAATTCTTTGCAGTTCCTTACGCGCAAGTATACTTGGGAAAGGTACTAATCTGTTTCTTCTTCCTCTAGCTATGGGTTAAATAGCAGGAAATATTGGGTTCTCTAGTCTTGGCTGACAACCTAAAAAGAATCTTTTGCCCAGTCAGTCATGTCTCTTTCGTGGATCACGTATGGCAATTGATTGACTGAATGATGCACTCATGACGGAAAACATTTCTGAATATATACGTACAATATATTTTGTGGGAGATAACGATGAGACAAAGCGCAATTTTTTTAAAAAAAGCCGCTTATGTAATTAACGGGATTTGGTGCGTATTGGGCAAAAGGTTAGCCTCCATTTGACAATGAAAGCATAAAGATAATATTTTTAGTATGACTAGAGGAAACATTTTGAAAATTATTTAACGGTTTGTGTGCTTCAGTTCGAATCGGTTTGAAAATCAAAAAAGCAAATGACGCTAGGTAAATCTCAATACTTCTCAGGTAAATCTCAATACTTTTATAGCTACACAACGGCTTCATGGTTTGAATGTTTGTTGCAAACAGCGTTTAAAATAAAAATGCAACCTCTGGCTGGGTGCAAATTTGTAAGAAACCGTCACTCGATCTGATGCGCCTTGACTGCTCGGCCACGTAGAACCTCTCCATCAAGCATATTTTTCTAACAAGATTTCTTGAATATTCAGGCCAGTCGATGTAAATAAATAAATATAATGTTTAATAAAAAATATACAATCTACTCAAATATGAGTATCCATGAAAAATAACGTTTAAACAAATAGATTAAAAATACGTCGTATTTCCTAAAAAAATGTCTTTGTTTAAGCTAGGATACGAAACAGATCAGATATGTACGAGGGTCATTCAATAAATAAGGTGAATTTTTCGGTATAAGAACTTCTAATACAGATAGAAACTTTTTTTTCAAAGGGATTTTTTGCAGATTGGAAAAAATCTTTGAGAGTTTTGGAGATTAACAAAGATGGCCAACTAATAAGCATGCTCCAGGGTTGAACAGAGATCAGTTATCAAGTATTTGGTTGCTTAAATCAGTTGAAATTCATGGGAGAATGTCAACTGTGTATGGTGCCACATGTTTCAACCAAAAAAATGTCTACAAAAGGGCTAAATTGTTTAAAGAACGACGTAGCAGTGTTGAGAATGAAGACAGCTTGTGCACTGATGGGAAATGTGTGTGACACTGCTGAGAGACTACGTTGAAAAATAAAAAAAGTGTAAGCTTCTATCTGTATTAGAAGACCTTATACAAAAATATTCACCTAATTTATTGAATGACCCTCGTTGAAATCCTTATAACGAAAAATTCACCTTATTTGTTGAATGACCCTCGTAGAAGTCCTTATACCGAAAAATTCACCATCTTTATTGAATGACCCTGGTAAAAGTCCTTATACCGAAAAATTCACCTTATTTGTTGAATGACCCTCGTAGAAGTCCTTATACCGAAAAATTCACCATCTTTATTGAATGACCCTGGTAAAAGTCCTTATACCGAAAAATTCACCTTATTTATTGAATGACCCTCGTAGAAGTCCTTATACCGAAAAATTCACCTTATTTATTGAATGACCCTCGTAGAAGTCCTTATACCAAAAAATTCACCTTATTTATTGAATCCCCCTCGTATATTTTGAGAATCGGGGGAAGTGTATTGTCAAAAGCACTATTCGGGTTTTGTTTGATCAGGAGTTCCTAAGTGGCCGAGAGAACAAAGCCCGTCATATCTAATGACAGTTTCTCATTGTGGACGCAGGTTCGAATCAAAGGAAATAACAACATATACTATCGCTTGAGTAGAAGAATTCTGGTCAGAATTATTAGGAAAGTGAGCAGGGAAATCTACTATTTGACTGAGAGACTGAAATATAGGTTGAGGGAGGTAGTTGTTTCTCGTTTGCTAGTTCTCTTTTACTTCTTTTCATTTTATCTATCATAAGGAGATTGTTTTTTTTTAATCATTTCACCCCGAGCAAGGCGGAAACGCCACTGATGTGCAGGGGGCTACATAAATGTAAAAAGATTAATTAGAAAAGAGTGAGGAGTACAAACTAGTTAGAAAGGAACAATAGAAAGCTGAGAAAGCAGGTGCGATGACAGATACATAGGCGGAGAGAAAGGGAAGGTTATACAGAGGAGGGGAGAGAGCTAGAGGCCAGTGGTTAGTAGATGAGTATTGACTTTGCATTTAAATTTCTGGAGGTTGTAGCCGTCAGGAAAGCAAGAATACGGGAGCGAGTTCCACAGGCGGGAAGTGCGAGAGAGGAAGCTGCAGAAGTAGAATTGTTTTAGGAAAGAAAAATTAAAAAAGGTTAAAATAATTATCATTATCTATCGTCTATGGCAATACAAATTGCCCAGAAGTTGATTAAGACGAAAAACATAATGTAGCCTTGTGTTTGCCCATTAGAAATACGAACAAGGACATCTACTAATGCGCGAAATAGTACTATAAATGCCTCGATATTATGCGACTTTTGATCAGTGTATTCTGTCTCAGCACTAGTCATTACTAGTTAGAGGCAGCAATCAGAAAACTGTCAAGCCGGTACCCTCATAAGCCGCAGTCTGATCACTGATCACCCCAAATTCTCCACCATTAAATGATTAAGGCCAATGAAAGACAGAACCGGCAAACCATATCATTATCAGGAAGCAAGGGATAAATCTCTACTCCTGTTCAAGAAGCAACATGGATGGTCTTAGGGTCGGGCGATAGGCTAGTCTATTAACCTGTTCACAGTATAGAAATTTGGATGATTTTATCGAAACACCATCTCTTGCCGAATGAGCCTGAAAACCCTTTCCAGATAAAAGGTGCATTAATAAATGATTATTATCACTCTGAACGTTAACACGGCAGTTGAAAGCAAAGGTATTGCCATAAAATTATATCACTTTATAAAGTTAAGATTAATAAACATTTAAGGTTTAAATATAGATATACTCGCGCAAATATATTTTACACTGGACACAGGAAAAAAACTTCGTCGTCAATTAAACAACTTATTTGTCATATTTTCATAATTTCCGTTCAAGTTAAATATTCGAAGTCAATCAATAAATATGAAAAAATATGTATGTTTATAATAAATGAATAGTATTATGTTATGGTCCAATATGTAACGATCATTATTATTATTATTATTATTATTATTATTATTATTATTATTATTATTATTATTGCTAAAGATGTTTGAATGATAAATAATTGGTGGGAAATCACTCATGCAGAAAGCATTAGCCAGAAAATAAACAGAAAGAAATAAACGTTACGACTCGAAGTTATATTCGTACATATATAGAAACTTACGGGATATTTGTTTTTTATCAGTTAATATCACGCCTGGAGAAGTCTGTGATGAAGAGTTGCTCTGATTCGTTTGCTGTACGTTCCAAAACAGTGACTCCTATTTCAATTTATATTTCCTCTCCACCTCATAATCAGGAAAAATAAAGAATCGGAGTATGAGTGGTGAAGTTAAGTTTAGGATTAGCCTCGAATACATATAACGTCTAGGGTTGGTAAGGTAACTGTCAGTATGATGTTATCTATTAAAATGTTAACTTAGTATAAGTTCGAATACTCACTCAGCCATTTTCATCTAATAATTTGGATGATGAATTAGATACTTGGCATTTAGAAGGTCGAATTCAAAGCTTGTATTCTTGTTGGTCATTTACAAGGCAGATGTTTGGTTTTTTTTTTTGGTTTTTTTTTTTGCCGACAGTATTAGTGACAATCGTACGATGTAGGAATACCACGCATCCATCTGAGGAGAGGTCAAGTACTTAGCGACGTCTCAGGTTCATAAAAAATACATAAACAAAAAAATTAATTATACGGTCACGGTATCGTGTACATAAAAAATTAAATTAATTATAGTATCGAAAATTATTTTTGATAATATAATTATGAACGTCATGTATTTTTGTAAGAATAATTTCATTTGTTTGTCAATTAAATAGTTAAGAAAATTACTGTGAACTAATATAAGAATAAACATGCAAAAATAATAGACAAATTATTTAAAAAATATTAAAATCTTCCTTGTCGGTCATTTATAACGAAACATGTTTAAAAGAAAATTACTGTTTATATATATATATATATATATATATATATATATATATATATATATATATATATATATGCAAACATGTTACGGAAATTAACGAATTTTAATGAAACTTGGTGACAAGCAACCGACAATTTGTAATGAATTATTTTGAACATTATTTTTACCGATACTCGTATTTAAGTAGATATTCTGTTTTTAATTAAACACTATTTTATATTTATATCTACCGGCCTGATTATTTTTACGATAAATTTTATTACGAAAATGTGTGCTATCCAGCAGGATTACAAACCTGCGACCCCTATTTACATAGTAAACAGTGCTCAATGCAATAAATATTGTAGAGCATAATATAATAATTACATTGCGACACAGAATTTGTTTTGTTTCGAGATAGAATGTAATTTGAATCATTTTCACAACTAATATCAAACATTGCCTAATGCCGAGATTCTATCTCGAAACTTAGAAGTTTCTGTATTGCAATGTTCTTTTAATTCATAATTAAAAAAAAAAACACTTAACCCTAAGACCAGTAAAAAGTTCAACGGAACTCAAAATACAGACCAACCCCTCTAACACCCAAAAATAACAAATCCAACACAAATAAACGGTCTTTTCAACTGGATAATTCTCATTTCTAAAACAATCACCTGAGAATGAAGCCAAAACATAATGGGCTGGCTTCAAAACATGAGAAATTTTTTGTGTAGTGATACTATGAATTTAAAAGCATTGTAACAATCATTACAATATATATATATATATATATATATATATATATATATATATATAAAGATGTTTAAACTAATGGTTATATCCCACACTTTGATATTTACTTTTAAAAAGTGCTCACTTAGGAGTAAACCATGGATATATAATTATTATTATATCATTTTTCATTATAATTTGATTTCTGCTATAGTCGCACTACCAACCAAATCTGCGGGAAGACCTAAGGCAGATCGTGGTGTGTTGTTATGGCTCCATTTCATGTTTTTTCATACCTCCCTACCATCCCTAGCGTTACATAGACAAAGTTCTCCTTAGTGTGTGGGCTGCACTTAAGACAATTTTTTGCATATCTTTAAAACTGGGGTTTCTAGGGATTGTGTTGTTTTGTTTCATTTTTATCATTTTTTTACAAGAATCATACCAGTGATACTGGGTGCACTTCCAAGTGTACCCATTATCACTGGTATGATTCTTGTTTTCAATTTCTACATTTTTTCTATTTCAATTTCCAGGTCTTTATATTTTGACTGTTTTTCGAATTCCTTGGTTGCTATGTTACAATCCGCTGGACAAGCCATATCAATTAATAGGCAAGTTTTTTTCTTTCTGGTTCTTAATAATAATAGCCGGCCTATTTGCTTCACTTTTACTGTCTGTGTAAATGGTGTAATGGTGACATCTTCTATTTCTGTAACCGGTGCTGGGTGATGTTCATACCAGTGTTTGTTTACATATTTTCCATAGTGTTTGCACATTGTCCAATGCAAATATTTCCCACTCTATGGTGACGATATTTATATTCATTTGAGGCAAGTACAGAACATCCTGAGATTAGATGGTCTATTGTTTCTTGGTATTTATCACAGAACCTGCATTTTGGATCCACATTATTATGTACAATATTTGCCTGAAAGTTCCTAGTGAAATGACTTTGATCTTGCGCTGCAAGACTAAAGCCTTCAGTCTCAGACTTTAATCCAGATGCACGTAACTATCGTTGAGTATTAACTTTATTAACATTGGATATATTAGCACGTTCTGGATTTTAAGCTATGCAGAGGTTTTTCTTGCCAGCGTTGTTTTATCTATTCAAGAGCTTTATCCTTGAATTTCTTTTTCTTTATTTTTTTTAATTTTTTTTATTTTTTGCAATAGTTGGTTCTTAGCTTCTGTTTTGCTTTTCTACAGAATCTACAAAACGTAAATCATGTTTGTATTTACTGCCTTCTTTTATGATTGAATATTTTTTCTTTCTGTTTTCATGTTGTTTGACTAATTGTATCATCCATTCCTTTGTTGTTTCTATTTATGTTAGTAAGATAATAATTATTGTCTTGTATGACAATTCTAGTTGAATAAGACCTCTTCCAACCTTTTTTACTAGGTATGTATAGACGGTCTACATCAGCCTTTGGATGATGCATCTTATGCATAGAAAGAAGCTTTCTTGTGTTACAATCCATTCGTCTGATGTCGTTTAGAGTCCAGTTCAAGATGTTGAAACTATATTGGACCACTGTTCTGAGAATTCAATTCAGTTTTTAATATCAGTCGTAGTCGTATTATTATTATTATTATTATTATTATTATTATTATTATTATTATTATTATTGTTATATAATTCTGTTTGTTCCTTCCTTAGTTACTTATTTCGTCTGTCCGTTACGCCACTTACTCTCTATACGAGCTTTTCCTTCTCCTCTATCTTTTTAAACGCTACTCTCCTCAGCCTTTCTCTCACCTTTGCTAAACGGAAGGGTAATGAGTGAGAGAGTTGGAGGAGAGAGCCTATAGCATTACCGTATCAGTAGCAGCTTACGCTGGTGATTGTAGCAGTAATTGTGTGTGTGTATATGTGTGTTTACTGTACAATATAGTAAAAATAGGTAGGTTTATTGTATCCCGTGAGTTAATAACGAAATTTCTGGCCTCTACACCCTTGGTCATTACTCAGTTGGTCTTTTCTGTTTACAATGGACACAGGAGCCATGAATTTTCAGTAATAAAAAAAATTTTCTTTCAAAATCTCTCACAAAAGAGCGTACATTATTTTGGATATGGTCTGTGTATACGCCGCTTAATATATTATAAGATTACAGTAAAGTAGCTTTTATGGACATTAGATATTTTAATAAAATAACACTCTGTGTTATCGTTATTTTATTATCCAATACCTTTATGTTTAAAGACGTTACTATCATTTGTAGTATGACAAAGTAAAATTTTTCCAGAAATCATAATTATCCTTCCATGGAAATCCCACGAGTTCCGCTAGAAATATAACATTGCAGTAAAGTATCTTCTATGGACATTACTTTTATAGATATTTTAATAAAATTACACTGTTTTATTGTTATTTTATCATCCAATACATTTATGTTTGAAGACGTTACTATTATTTGCAGTAAATTTTTTCCAGAAATCATAATATTCCTTCCGTGGAAATTTCACGGATTCCACTAGTTATTATTATTACATCATACTGCAGGTCAAAAGCTATTAAGTTTTGGCGTTAAATACACGATATATCAGACAGTAAACGTGGTTTATTTACTTGGTCATATATTGATAAAGAGATTTAAAATAACAAAATTAAACAAAACGTGTCTAGTATTTGTGTCTGTTATTTCTTACTTCTGTTTTAAAAAATCTAACTTTTATATTTTTATCAACTTTTCGCTCCTAAAATAATACGTTTGGATTCTATCTTATTTCTTTGCTTTTTAAATTTTTCACACGTCTGGTCTGCTATGGCTACATTCTGTCCCATTTTTGGAGTTGTCACACACAATTGTTTTAAAATATGCTAACCTCCCACCCACTATAATCATCTAATATGATGGCCATTTTTAGTTTTAGTTTAATTTTGTTATTTTAATCTCGTTATCAATATTTATATATGACCAAGTAAATTAAACACATTTCACTGTCTGATGATGGTCTATTGAATGCCGAAACATAATAGCTTTTGAGTTGCAGTACGCTATAATAATAATAATGATAATAATAATAATAATAAAACACACTGAAAGAATCCCTAGAAACTCCAGCATCTAAGAGATATACAAAAAATTGTCTTATTAAGTACAGCCGATACACTAAGAAGAACTTTGTCTATGTAACGCTATGGATGATAGGGGAGGTAGAAAAAAACATTAAATAGAGCCATAGCAACACACCACGACCTGCCTTAGATCTTCCCGCGGACTTGGTTGGTAGTGCAACCATAGCAGAAATCGAAATATGATGTAAAATGACAACATAATAATAATAATAACTATATATATATATTACTTATAAATTTTACTTTTGAAATAAAGTTTAAATGATTTTAAATGATTTTTCTGCATTTGTAAATGTTTTCTGAACTTTTGTTTAGAGTTATGGTCATTGTATTCTAAAAAGATGATTATTGATATTTTTCATTTTGGGAGTCTTTTTTTTTTGTGTGTATTTTAATTGATTTTGTGTGTATTTTAATTGATTTTGTGTGTATTTTAATTGATTTTGTGTGTCCATATTTGATTTGACAGGTTTGTGTTGCATGCGTACATTTTTTGTTATCTATATGAACGCTCTCCCCGCTGTAATAAGATCCCAAGCAGGCAGTTACGCGGATGACACTACGGTTTACTCTCGTCTCGATCAAAAGTCTGCCGAGGCTGATAAAGCAAACCTCGCTACCGAGCTTGAAAAAGACCTCAAATCCGTGATGAAATGGCTCGTAAATTGTAATGCTTCCAAAATGAAGCTGCTATCTATTAACCATCACAGACAATCGTATCTCCCGCCCATTAGCATGTATCAGGCTTGTCTCCCTGAAAATAAAACACTGCGCCTCCTCAGATTAACTCTCACATCAGACCTGAAATGGAATAACTATATAGAATTCATAGCTAAATCCGCTGCTAAGAAAGTAGGTTCTCTGTGCAGGGCCAGGAAGTTTTTAACGTCTGCATATATACAAATCTACAATCCACCCGTGCATTGAGTATTGCTGCTATATCTGATCGGGTGCTCCTGCTATCCACTTAGGTGTCCTCGACCGAATCCAACGAAGAATCTGTAAGGTGACCGATTCCGACTTGGCAGCTAGGATACAGTCGCTTTCTCACCGACACAGTGTGGCTTTCCTGTGTCTCTTCTGCAAATACTTTCATGACATCTGCTCCGATGAACTTAGCTCACTGGTACCTCCTATATATAAATTTCCTCAAGCCACAAGATTAGCAACTAGGTTCAACCCTTTTACTGTGAAACCGATAAATTGTAAACGCAAATTCTACTCCAACAGCTTCTTTTCTACCACTTGCCGCCTATGGAATTCCCTTCCGCATACTTTCTTTCCCGACAGCTACAAACTTCAAGAATTCAAATGTAAAGTCAATAGTCACTTCCTGTCTCACTAACTTGCATCCTCTCTCTCTCTCTCTCTCCATGCTTTTTACTCAAGTATTCTTTTCCTTCTCCTACCCCTTCCTGACATACCCTGTAACATGTGACTCTTATAACATTCCTATATTACCCCCTGCACAACAGTGGCAGTAAAATTCCTAGCTTAGGGCCACACGATTATAAAAAAAATGTTATTTTGTGTGAGTTGCTACTCACTCTCCAAGAACTCTCAGTTATTCTCATATTTTCTTTTTCTGGGTTTCTTAATGGAACCTTTATCCGGCAGGAACCCCCCCCCCCAATCGGTCTCAAGGAAACATGGTAATTCACAGACAATAAAGAAACGTGTCTTTGCAGGGTCATGATCGCCGACGTCCTGAAGGGACGTGTCATGCAATGATACTGAACAAATTACGTGTTAACTATAGCTCTATAGACAGGTTTCCTAATTGATTAAAGTAGATTTAAATCGTGTGTCCATCGTAAATCGGGTGTCCATCGTAAATCGGATGTCCATCGTAAATCGGGCGTCCATCGTAAATCGGGCGTCCATCGTAAATTGTGGTGCAGCGGACATCGGATCTGAATGAAAACTCGAGTTAGAATTCTGGTTGAATTCGTTGTATTCACTTACGGACCTTAGGAAATAAATTAATCCGTTGTTTCTCCCTCCAGCTATGGGTTAAATATCAGAACAGCTTAAGTTCTATAGCCTTGTTTGGCAACCAAAAAGTATTGGCAACCTACTGAGCGAAAATATTCTGCTCAGTCAGTAATATCTCTTTCGAGACATGATCGCCCAAGTGTGTATCACTGTGTATTATTTATACGATAGACATTAAACGTTTTTCTAAGTCATGTAAATTTTTTTTTATCATACAATGTGTGAAAGCACGTGCGATACCCTGTTCTCATCAGCTGCCAACCATGGTATAACACAGTAGCTGAAGGCGGTACTGCCACTACTAGCGCTACCAAGCAGCTTTTGCCACCGGACAGGGTATTAAGAGAATTATATATATATATATATATATATATATATATATACTCCAGATCAAATAAGAGCAAAGACTACATTGGACATTAATCTTTATTTTGCAGTTTGTGATTTGAAATTTTTAAAAAATGCGTTTAATTTCGGCCGTTGATGTTATTACGCGTTTACCGTAACCGACTTTTACGTCATCACACGGGGATGCTAGTTACGCGTGTATTTTCTCCATGCTGAAAACTTCTTGCTTTCGACCAAATCCAACTTGATGCATATTGTGCCGAGGTCTGAAGACGATTTGAGGCAACTTTCAAACTGCGGCCAGTGATTCCTATTTTTGAAAGAAACGAAATGACTGAGTGTCCTAAAAGACAAAATCTATGTGTGTCTGTGTGTGCACAAAAAGATATATATGGATGTGTATGAGAATGTATGCGGGTTGTTGTAGATAGATAGGCGGTCAGAGATAATTAGAAGGAAGTAATTAAAACATTAACAAAAGAATTTTAAGGTGCATGTCTTTCCGGGGGAGGCTTAGCAAAAATAAAAGAGTCCATTTTCCTGCTAATCTAGAAGAAATCTACGTATAAAACGAAAGTCTTACATAAAAGAATTATAAATTTCAAGAAAATGAAGCAAAATTCTTGTCTCTCTTTTTTTCTGCATATGTCGATGTCTGGCACGTTGGCCTTTGATGTCAACCTATAATCAATAACCTTAAAGATTTATACTCACTGAAGAGGAAATCCGACTAGTTCAAATCAGCTGTGTGCTTTGAAAATGTGGACAATTTTATTGCAAAACTTTCATTGTTTTCTTATAGAGAAGTATTTAAGGGTATGTAGTATTGCTCATATAGTAGTGATTCTGATCATTTGTGTTGTTTTACCCGCCTCATAAGTAAAGATATATCTGGATATGCAAACAAAAATAGGCATAATGGTGAATGGTGCATAGGGAATGAAGATTTGAGTGTTTAACCGAAGGAAAAAAAGACAAATCATCCCAAAACTCAAAATCCTGGTGGCAACTTCTTCTAATTTGAAATTATAGTTTGTCTACTTCTGCGATAATTCCAGCGTACACGTGTTTGTTTACCAGTCAGTGAAACTTTAGCGGATAGTTTTATGGGCTTAGATCACAAGATAAGAAGACACGGTTTCATTTCTTCATAGCAGCGCAAGAGTCTGGCACATTTCAATTTATTGAGAAAATCCTAAATAACTTGTACAAATACAACGAATCACAGTGAAACAGAATTAAAGAAACAGGAAACAAAGGAAATATATTCTTCTTTCCTCTTCTACAAATTACAAGAATATTTCTTCAGAGATTCTCTTAAAGAAAAATATTTGTTCACTCTTTTGACTGATTAGACTATAAACCAAGCTCATAATTTTGAGGCAAGCTTTATGATCCATGTTTAGTGGCAGAAGTTAATCCCTATTTGTCTTTAAACAGACATTAACAGATACCAGCTTCAAAGCTGTCTTGATAAAACGTCACCGTTTCAAACAATTCAATAATTTAAATCAAGACAGTCAAATACGTATTCTCTGTATTTTCGGCGTATTTATCTTTAACCGTTTGCTTCTGATGAATTTTTCATCCTCTATTTGGTATAATTTAAATTTCCTTTTCATGCAGGCTTTCGAGACGATTATATTAAAAGCAACAAAAACGCAGATAACAGTAAAATCTTTGAACTTCACACATTGGCGGAAGGCAAAAGCACGTCTCGATAAAACATCAGATTCAAAATACTTCATATAGAAAAGTAACCAAACTTTCTAAAGATATCATATAAATAAATATCTATCTATCTATTTCAGTCTGTCCATATCTATCTATCTATCTATCTATCTATCTATCTATCTATCTATCTATCTATCTATTTATTTATCTTTCTATCTATCTATCTATCTCACTCTGTACACATCTATCTATCTATCTATCTATCTATCTATCTATCTATCTATCTCTGTTACTTTCTTTCTTTCTATCTGTATGTATGTATGCCTCTGTTCATATATATTGAGTTCTCACGGTGACTGGCGTCTGTATACACTGCTTACATGCAAGATGTTAAAATTTCCCTTCTCTGACCACATGCGCCGATGGCTTAGGGAGTAGAGACTCCGACTGACACCAAATCGGTCGAGTTTTCGATCCCGGAGAGAAGCAAGTGGATATGTCTAGCCACACTGATGAGCTGTGATACATCGAAACAGGCTTGTATGTGGATACTAATATATATATATATTCAGAAATTATAACATGAATATCTTATAATATCACTACAAAAGTAGCTATTTTGTTTCGACTCTTCTTGTGTCTTATCAAGTGATGAGGTTTATTTCAAGTTGAAGGGTTTTAAAAGATTAAAAACAAGCCAAATCCCCTTAACCAGGGAGGTATTGTTGCATAGTCAGTGTTGACCTATCAGAATAAAGCAACTTCTAATTCGGATATATGTAAGCAAATTAAAAAATAATTTGGGGGGACATTAGTAGTAATATTTGATTAAATTGAGATCAGCATTATTAATTGACTTTATTATTATTGCGAATTTTTTTTAAATTCTAAGTTTAACAATTTCTTAGATTTAGAAAATTATTCATATACTAAACGAGGAAGAGAAAGAACTCACACATCAATAAACCTACAAACATCCACACATGGACAAATATTATATATACACATACACTGGCAAACAGACACATATACAGATTAATATACGCACGCATAGCTCTACTATGTGTTGAGCACTTTTTTAAGAATAATGTTTGTTTTTTTTGGATACCGAATATTATTCCATTCATACGTATTCTACACTTAGCTATATATATATATATATATATATATATATATAATAATAATAATAATAATAATAAAATTGACTCTGTGCGTATTCAAATCTTAAAATGTTACACAAGTAATTTTTAAGAACCACGAATAACCGGCAGAATCTAACTCCGTTATCGCCCTCGGCTATAAAGCTTTGGACAACGAGGGGGAAGAAAAAGAAAACTGCGGAGCACCGACAATACATACAGCACTTCACAGCAAAGAAAAAAAAACCCTCAAACGGAACAAACCACAAAGAAAGAAAAGTGCTCGATACTAAACTAACCAAAAAGGATTAACTAAGAGGCAGTTACGTAGAGCAAAAACACACGAGAAAAAATCGCAAGATCGCCAAGACCTACCGCGGTTTCGCACAACGGCTCGTCAGGGCCGTTGTGCGAAACCGCGGTAGGTCTTGGCGATCTTGCGATTTTTTCTCGTATATATATATATATATATATATATATATATCATCCTGACGCCCATATTATAATATGTTTGTATATGATATTTCGATTTCATCACGTGTTTATTGTCAAATCGAATACTCCATATGTGTGTGTGTGTGTGTGTGTGTGTGTGTGTGTGTGTGTGTGTGTGTGTGTGTGTGTGTGTGTGTGTCTATTTCTCTGTGTAAATTGCCAAGCTAATTCATTGTGACCGGAAGTCTAATGTCTAATATTTTAGGAACTGTTATTATTATACTCCTTCTCTCATTCCTTCTTCGTTTACTCTCTTGCCATATCTAGAGATTCGAAAAATATTTAACACAAAAATCAAAAAACACATGCTTTAAGAACTGATGAAATGAGCACTTATCAGACAAAACTTATAATATGCCCCTAACTGCAACCGTGTTTTTCACATAGTTTTCTCTCTTGGATCTTAGTCGTTTTTTGAAGTAGCTTCCAGTATGTTTTCGCCGAATAATTCAGGATTTAATTATGGATACGATATTTCTTTTTTATTTTCCGATGTTAGAAATCAATATTAATTCATAATCTGTTCTTAATTTACGAATATATATTGTGAAATTTGAGATCATAGTTGTAATAATGACCAGAAAGAGCAGTCAATGACCGCAAACTTCCGCCACTGCAATACAGCCATCATCTCAGCAATTAGCAAGAGATGATTGTCAAAATGAGAAAAAATAACTGCAATGAAGTTGCCCGGTCTTGAGAATGAAAATATAAAAATGGACTCGATTAGTTTCTGATATGTCCTGAAAAGGGATATATATATATATATATATATATATATATATATATATATATATATCATTCGAGGTAGTTAAGTGGTTTAGGCATATGTAACCGGGTAGAGCAATCTCGTACGTAGACGTAATAGACGGTACTCGTCGTATGTAGTATCTTGAGATGTATGAGTAGTCAATAGCCGTAGACATCTAGTGGTAGATCTCTAGTGAAAAATTAATAGACCTCTCGATCTCCTCGCCTCAGTCTATATTGATGGCTGACACCAGCCAATTACATTCCAGTGAGGGGAAACCAAGGTGTATACATATTCATTACCTATTAATTACATCACTCTCAAAAGTGAATGCACACTTAAATGAAACAGGGAGGGTAATTCAGCAATTAAAATAATATAGGGGAGGTAATTCAGTATTTGGCATTTGAAAAGCAGAAATTAAATTTCATTAATGAAGCCGGAAAATTAACCCTCCAAAATTTCTCCCGAACCGAATCGAATCTAAAATCTAATCAGTTCTTGAGAGCCATGGGGCCAAACATCTCTGAAAGTTTCATCCGAATCCATCCAACGGGGCTTGAAATATCTTGATCGCGGACAGACAGACAGACAATCAAACAAATAGACAAGCAGACAAGCAGACAATTGCGACCAGAGGAGGTAATATTTACAACAATTCTTGACACATCCATGCCTAAAAGAAACACTTGAAATAAATACAAATTGCCGGACAGTGAATTTGTTTAAATCCAATTTATTGTGAACGGAAATGAACAAAATGCAACGCAAAAGTTTCCAAAATGGCCGTCACCACAAAAGACAAAAAGAAATAATGTTGTTGACGAGCTGCTTATAGAAACATGCACAAAGAATCAAATAATACTTCAATACGTTCCTCCCGCCTATTAACATGAATCAAGCGTCTCTCCCAGAAAGTAAAACACTGCGCCTCCTCGGATTAACTCTCACATCAGACCTTAAGTGGAATAACTATATAGAATCCATAGCTAAACCCGCTGATAAGAAAGTCGGTTCTCTGTGTAGGACAAGGAAGTTTTTCCCGTCCGAAAGAATCCTGCACATATACAAATCTACCATCCGCCCGTGCACTGAATATTGAATATCTGGTCGTATGCTCCTGCTATCCACCTAGAGGTCCTTGATCAAATCCAACCGAGAGTCTGTAATGCGATCGATCCCGACCTGACAGCTAGGACACAGTCGCTTTCTTACCGACAAAGTGTGGCTTTCCTGTTTCTCTTCACGGCTTCTGCTCCGATGAACTTAGCTCACTAGTACCCCCTATATGTGAATTTCCTTGAGCAACAAGATTAGCAACTAGGCCGCACCCTTTTACTGTGAAACCGATAAATTGTAAACGCAAATTCTACTCCACCAGCTTCTTTTCTCACACTTCCCGCCTGTGGAATTCCCTTCCGCATACTTGCTTTCCCGACAGCTACAATCTTCAAGAATTCAAATGTAAAGTCAATAGTCATCTCTTGTCTCACTAACTTACATCCTCTTTCCCATGCCTTTTTCTCCGTCTACCCCACTCGTCAGTATTCTCTTCCTTTTTATACTCTCTTCCTGACACCCTCTGTAGCCTGTCATCCTTTCTCATAGCATTCCTCCTAAGTAACCCCCTGCACAACAGTGGCAGTAAAATGCCTTGCTTGGAGCCACACGATTATATAAAAAAGAAAAAAATACATGACAATATCAATTTCAAGTTTTTTAAAATAATATAGATTATATAAATAAAACTGTATGCCTGTATTTTTTTATAATCATATCGCCCCAAGCAAGGCATTCTACTGCCACTGGTGCGCAGGGGGCTACATAGCAGGAAAGTAATGAGAAAGAGTGATAGGTTACAGGGAGTGTCAGGAAGTGGGTAAGAGACGGGTGAAGATACTGAGATTGGAGTGGACGGAGAACGGAGCATGAGAAAGAGAGAGAGAGAGCATTCAAGTTAGCGAGATAGGAGATTATTGACTTAACATTTAAACTTATGAAGATTGTAACTGTCGGGGAAGCAAGTAAACGAAAGGGAGTTCTACCGACGGAAAGTGCGAGAAAAGAAGATGATGGAGTAGAATTTGCGTTTACATTTTATTGATTTCACAGTAAAAGGGTGGGATCTAGTTGCTAATCTTGTGGCTCGGGTAAACTCACGCTTAGGAGGCACCAGAGAGCTAAGTTCTTTGCAGCAAAAGATGGAGATGTAAAATGATAACGCATCAATAAAAATATATATAAATAAAGACTGTTTGTTTCAAGCCATAAGTGATCATCAGACCATGAATGTATATGAATGTATATGATGTTTGACCTTCACAGGCGAGGAAGACCATGACTCCTGGTCACTAAGGATTTGGGTGGGTGCGGAGGTGGCTGAAAAGGCCAATCTTTGCACGAAAGAGCCTATTGCAGCAGGGTCAGGGGATGCAGGGGGCAAACCCAAGCTGGTCAATGGAGCTTTTCTGCTCCTTCCTTTTCTGGTGCCTCTCTTTGAGGGCCCTGATGCGACCCTCTTCAAATTTTGCAACTCTAGATTTCACTTGGGATCTCCAGGCAGCTCTATCTTTAGAAATAGATTCCCAGGAGGAATATGAGATGACACGGCACTTGAGAGCCTCCTTTAAGCTGTCCTTGTACCTCAACTTTGTATGTATATTGGAAATGTATACACATCTCCACTTATGCACAAATACCCTTAGGAAAGGTATTAACCCGTCTTTTCCCTCCAGTTATGGGTTAAACAACAAGACAGATTAAGTTCTATAGCGAATAGACCGAGAAGAAATGGAGGAAAAAGAAGAGGCGAAGAATTTGGGAAGAAATAGTGGAAGAGTAGCAGTTAAAAGTGGTGGCAGATGAATTAAAGAAAAAGCCGGAAGTGGAAACGGATGATAAAATTGACGGGCGTGGGTAAAGAAAAAACTCGGAAAAACGAAATGAAAAAAGATAGAAAAGAATCATGCGAGATTTTTTTTTTTTAATCATTTCACCCCGAGCAAGGCGGAAACGCCACTAATGTGCAAGGGGTTACATAAATGTAAAAAGATTAATTAGAAAAGAGTGAGGAGTACAAACTAGTTAGAAAGGAACAATAGAAAGCTGAGAAAGCAGGTGCGATGACAGATACATAGGCGGAGAGAAAGTGAAGGTTATACAGGGGAGGGGAGAGAGCTAGAGGCCAGTGGTTAGTAGATGAGTATTGACTTTGCATTTAAATTTCTGGAGGTTGTAGCCGTCAGGAAAGCAAGAATACGGGAGTGAGTTCCACAGGCGGGAAGTGCGAGAGAGGAAGCTGCAGGAGTAGAATTGTCGTCTGCATTTGGCTAACCTAACTGTGAATGGGTGGGACCCAGTTGCCAGTCTGGTTGCACGAGTAAACACCTGTTGAGGAGGCATCAGTGACTTAAGCTCATCTGAGCAGAAGCCATGAAAGTATTTATAGAAGAGGCAGAGGGAGGCCACGGAGGAAATAAGAAGGGAATAAAAGTATTGACAACGGAAAAGACTGAATGATATTGCTAATGAATCTCTAACAAAATGGCCTTTTGCCAAACAAAACTAATCTCCGTCAGGTAAATCTTAATTTGCCTTTCTCTTGAAAAGAGCGTTTGCAATATCCTAATAAATCTGATTTCCGATCAAAGATGGACGGGAAAAGGACTTTTGTTTTGATCGGAAGAGAATCTATTTTTTCTTCCTTATACATTTCGATCTAAAAAATGCTTTTTATTATTTATTTATCTGTCTTGCTAATACAAACATGTGCGCCTGTATGGCTGTCTTCTTCGATTTCGTCCACGTAGGGATTTTGACAACGAAAGAAAAGATACATCAATAAACTTGAGAGGATCAATCTACTCGTGACCTCCTCAGATATCAACCATCAACTTTATAAGTGAAATGGTACTGAAATGTTCTTGACTAACAACAACTTCAAAATCAATATTTCAATGATCAAACTGATTTAGCGAAGTGTGTCGGACTGAGAATTTTTCAGCACCTCCTTGCCATGTACACATAGACCTGATTGGCTAGAGTTTGATTCCAGCTAAAATAGCCAGAATGTGGAAAGCTGATTTTCACCATACAGAACACACTTGGAAATACTGCCGACAATCTTCATTCTTGCTTGAACACTAGTTTTGAAGCGTTAGATTCGTCTGGCCCAAAAATGAACCACTTAGTGAGGATCGTACAAACTTTGCAAAAGTTGTTTCCAAAATATTCTTCCAAAGAGTGCTCAGCAAGGACTTACACAAAAACATTTATATATGCAATCTAAAATAAAGATTTGTATTCAAATCGCCTGACGAAATCAAAAAATCTCAATCAAAGTAGCATAAGCGGTTAATCTCTCCAACTTTCTCGTATATATATATATATATATATATATATTGTAACAAATTTATAGAACTCGTAGGTTTTTTTTATCTGCTGTTAATGCATTTACTTTTATAAAAAATCAGAATAAGCTCTCAACCCACATTCATTTAAACATCATATCACCATAAATAAACCATTTTCACCATTTAATTTTCATTTCAACTTAACACCCGATGAGAAGCGTACATAGCAGCTTCGAAACGCGAAAATTTTTGGGTAGTGATACTATGAATTTATAAACCATTGTAACAACAATTACAATATATATATATATATATATATATATATATATATATATACCTAAATAAAGGCGGGAGATCATTAGTATGTATCGTCATAGAAATAAGTATAAATTGTAATAATTATTCTATTCTTCCAATTAGTTACAATAAGGCTTTTTTTAAAGAAAATTGGCTAAGCAGTTACTTCCCCACTGCCTACCACTACTAACTCGAGGTTCAAGCCACATACCTCCCACTTCCAAAGAAGAAATTACTACTAAAATTCCGCTAGCTTGATCCTATAGAAACAAATATCCCCCAACCCCTTCCTTTACTCGATCAAACCTCTGGACTTAAAACTTTTCCTCATTCTTTGTTTATATGGGGTTGAGAATGCATGTCTTAAAATGACATATTAAAAATGGTTATTTTCCCTCTAAGTTTTATCTGAATTTACAGATATATATATATATATATATATATATATATATATATATATGAAAATCTTCCATACAATAAAGAACGAAGATGAAAATGGTTTTCCTGAAATAGGCCTATACTTCCGCCTAACCATGGAATAACGAGTTTTTTTTTTAATTTTTACACATTTTTGCTCTATATGCATTTATATACATATATATTTAAAATTTTATATATTAGAGAGTTATCCTACCACTTTATGTACAGGATACTCATTTGGATTCTTCTATATCTACACCGCATGTTTATATATATATATTTTTTTTTTTCTGCAGCCAACTCGCGTTCACTATTTTCCTGTGTTCTGCTTGTTTAAGGCTTTCCAGAACGTAATTTGTTTTTAATGAATTACTGGCCACAATTAAAACGTCAGCAGGAAAATGACATTAGGTCTCGGCTCATTCGATCAACTTTGTGGGTAATTCGTCCTCTCTGTTCCCTATCTGATGATATAAGTGTGATTATAGCTTTTGATTAAAATATCCGAGCAATGGAAAATATTCAGGGGGATGTAGATTCCAGTGCTAAGATTAAGGATTTTAATTATAAAAAGTTACAATTAAAGGAAATAAATTTGAATGTTGAAACACTTAAGTTAAAATCTTCTTTGAAATTAAGCACAGATTGTTAATTTACACAGTTATTTCTTTTATGTTATTCATACTTTTTCCCAACAATTCAGGCTGGAGTCATAATGTTTTTTTTTGTTTTTGTTTTTGTTTTTTGTGAGGCGCAATGAATTTACACGTGAAATCTGAAAACGATTTAATAAATTTACGTTCCGTTAAGTATTTCTGTGGAATACCTTGGAGCAAAATCAGAGTCGGAAGTCTAACTATACACAAATTTCTTTTTTCATTATAATTTTGTCAACCAATACCTTAGGGGCTCTGATCGGACCTGTCAAAATGAACAGTATGGCTTACTACCTATAATTACGGTAGTAGAATTAGTCCGAGTACTGACTCACTCTTTGGTTCATCGTCGTGTTCGGTTCGAAACGAGAAACTAGAGAGCCGAGTTCAAATACAAGTTGAAATTGTTGCATTCACTTACGCGAAATCACCCTTATATTCTCTCTCCGGCTATGGGTTGAATAGCAAGACAGATTGGGATCTATAGCTTTGATTCGCAACCGGTTTTGTCGGTTGTTTATAACCAGTTTCGTTAATCTTCGTTAATTTCCGTAACATATTTATAATATAGATCAGTTAAAATCTTTGGTGCCTTTTTGTTAATACCAATGATTATTTTCTCTACGTATTTCCTTTTAAAATATGTCTTCAGAAGTACCTCACGTTTCTGCACTGTAAAGTATTTTTGTTTTTGTTTTTTTTTAGTTGGTGTAATTTAAAACTAGATCTCCTTTTAAATTATTGATTTCATTTCAACAAATCTTTTGAATTTGATGAGTTAATCAAGGTTCCTTTTTTTCTTTTCTTTTTTTGCGAGTTCCTTTTTTCTTTTTTTGC
Source organism: Ascarosepion bandense (assembly GCA_037127315.1). Lineage (NCBI taxonomy): Eukaryota > Metazoa > Mollusca > Cephalopoda > Sepiida > Sepiidae > Ascarosepion > Ascarosepion bandense. Next base: position 1,288,088 of record JBBBDQ010001118.1, on the reverse strand, counting down.
ATTTGAAAAACATTAACTTAGAATTTCGGTTATGATATTCACTTTAGTTATTTACTTCTTGATTTCCGATTTTCACTTTCAATTACTCGCTTTTCCCTTCCAAATCCATCTCAGCCCATGAGGCTTAATCACTTCACATTTTCGTAATATCTCAATTTAACTGTTGGGATCAAAGAACACTAACACATTCTTTTTTAACAAAAATTCAAGAACAATTCAAGCGTTGAGTTACTTTGCAATTTGAAATAAGCTGTATCTGCCCAAGAATTAATTCCCAAGACTAAAATAAGATTGAAGGTTCTTTCTTATAAAATGTTGCAATTAATTGAAATACATTCAAATGTTGAAACCTTAAGTTAAAAACTTCTTTGAACTTATGCACATATAGTTAATTTACACAGGTATTTCTTTCATATTATTAATACTTTTTGCCAACTGAATTGTTTCAAACTATTTTCGTGAGGCACAATATATTTATACGTAAAAGTTGAATGCAATTTAATAGATTTATATTCCAGTGAGATTTTCGCAGATATTAGATCCTAATGTGGTGCATGCCGAGCTCTTGAAATTTAATATCTCCATCAA